>JAPMOQ010041062.1:684340-729586 GCA_026543055.1 Argiope trifasciata | reverse complement strand
ATGGATTATTTTGATTAGGTTGTTTTATTTTGTTAATTAATTTATATTCATTTGCATTTTGGTTGTAGCTGCATTTGCGCTCTCTAAATACAATGATTGATTTAAAAACTTTAATTCTTATAACTTGTTTAATCAGTAATGATTTTTAGTTCTGGTTCCGGTTTGGTTTCGTTGCCGTTTTTACTTCTGTTTCGTTTAAATACTCTTTGAATATTGTATTGTAGGTTTATTTCATTATTGGGTTCTTATTCATTTACTTTTCATTATTTGGTTCTTATTCAATTACCTTTCATTTTGTGAACTTTGGCGTGTAATTCTGAATTGAGTTTTAATTTCGTTTTCGACCTAGTTGGTTTCATTTTAATTTTGTTGATCAAGAAATGGATTTTGGTTGTTTTAATAATTTTATGATTATATATATATATATATATGAAGGGTTTTAAGTCAAAGAGGTAGGATAATTTCTAATATTGAGTGTAGTTTATAAGTAATGTAATGATGTAATATGCTTAACTTACTTTTAAAACTCCCATTACAATTATTTGATTACATACAAGAAACATAAATAAAATTTAAAAAATATCTCACATGTTCGAATACATTTTTATTTCAATGGAAGGGCAACATGGCTAAAATGCTAAGCAATTAAATTCTTCTATTTATTCAAGTAACTGTCCCAAATTCGTAATGCATAAAAGCAGTTATAAAGCCTATTCCATAATAATGATTATATATCAACTTTAATTAGATACCATGGGACAACAGCAAATTATGTTAATTATATATATAGTTATTATTACATTGCAGATAACAAATGAAATATCCTAAAATTTTATACAGGTGAAAAATATTCTGCTACATAGTTTTCGAAATCACAAAACAGTAGAACTAGGACACTTAAAATCTGATAATTGTTATGGTTTTGAAAAGCAATTTTATATCTAACAAAGAATAATTTTTAATGTAGATGTTTAACAAGAAAATTACTATTAAATAAGTACTTTTCAGTCCAAAAAAAATAATGTAAAATACATCATTCTATTTGGTGACAATTATTAGTCTGATATCAAATGTGTTTGTATCTAATTATATTTGTTATCATAACATTAAATTGTTGAATAGAGAGTAATTAGGTAAAATTTCTCTTCTTACGCATTTGAAGAAATGTATAATTACTGTAATATGATTTTCATGTTCACTGTACTATATCTTTATCTTTAAAGAAATTAATTTCAGTAACTTATTAATATAAACTGTTTTCATCATTTGGTCATTTGTAAGAGACAATTTTTCATCAGCTATTAGCGTTTTATAATGCCAATAATCATTTCAAAATTGATTTAAAATATTAAAATTCTTTTAACATAAAATAATTCCCGTATAATTGGGTTTAAAACGTTTTTACTAGATTTCAAATTCATATTTTTAAGAATCGCCATAGTTCAATATTCTTTTAGAAATAACTAAATAAAATTCTGGAGGTACCAATATTAAATTTAGATACGGATAATTTCTTTATTTTTGTGTTTTTTCTGTAATTTGCTGAAAATATCATGTTTTTTAGACATAAAATATTAATGTAATCTAATTGTTTTTAACTTTTTATTATTTGTAGCATATTATTTTTCATCAGTTATTAGCGTTTTGAAATGTCAAAAATCATTTCAAAATTTATTTAAAATTTTAATATTTTTAATATAAAAGAATTGATGTGTAATTGCTTTAAAAATTAGATTACTAGAATTCATTTTCATATTTTTAAGAATTGCTATAAGTATCTATTATTTTAGAATTAACGAAGCAAAACGCTGCCGATAACAAAACTAACTTGCTGCTAACAATATCTTTATATACGTTTTTTGGGTAATCTGCTGAAAATATATGTTTTAGATAGTCAAAAATCGGTAAATGATATTTTTCCTTTATCAATATTCCTTGTTATAGTTTCTTTTTTGCTTTGAAAAATCCTTGAGTTCTTACTTAAAGTCTCTTAATTGAGAAAAGATATTAGCATTAAATTAGTTTTTAAAAGTTCAACTTCTGTCTAAATGTTTAATCAATATCTATTATTTCTCTTGAACCATCTTTATGATCATTTAGAGCATTAAATCATGAAATCGGAATCATTTGTTAGGGCTTTGCAGGTAATTAAATATTTCGAAAAGCTATCAAGTTTAATTACATCAAGAAAAAACCATTTTATTCTTCATTAACTCTCAATTAATGTAAAATCGATATCTTTTTAATACTTTTGAATTAACTCAAAAAGTGGAAATTAAAAATATATTTAAAACGATTTTTTTGTAGAAAAGTAGCCAGTTTTTCTGAGCTTTTTCGAAAGTAGTTTAATTATACAAAAAAACTGCAGCACATTGATCAGAGTTGTTTTATAATACAGCATACATCCAAAAAATCTTAATATTCTGAGTGCTTCGGATAGTAGTTATTCTTCAAATTAATTCTTCAAATAGTTATAGTAGTTATTCTTCAGATCTCACTTCATTTAAAAAGAACAATTAGACTTTATTCTTTCACAAATCTAAGACAAATAATATATTAAAACAGTTACTTGGTGCCTCTCTATAAAACCTTACATCAGGAATTGAATTGCAGAATATAACCATGTACCTATTTACCAAAAGAATAAGTTTAAAACTCCCACATATTTATTTACATTACCACATTTTACGAATCGATGTCACTTAATTGCATCTGCAAAGTATTTCAACATTTTTTACCAAACATTTCATGCATTACGCGTTCATTACAATAAAATCACGATAAAGAAACAATATTTTATTTTGTATCAAGTGAGATTATTACGATCTGACCAGGGAACACATGAACTAACCGATTAATTGGCTACAACCATCAGAATATGACATCGCTCTTGAAATTTTGTGACATTACAGATTCTTATCATACAGTGAAACTCTTACGGAGAATTATGCATTTATTTAATAAAATAACCTATAAATAAACTTATGTAAGTTTCAACTTTACCAAGCTCAAAATATTGTAATATTTCAAAGTGTTCAAATAAATTCCATAGTGTGATATTTCAAAGAGACTTTGTTAAAAAGTTATTCTTTGGAATTTGCAGACGCTCGGATCTCTAAAATCTCATCTTAGGTGATTAAATACCAATGAAATTTTACATCTGATCTTGCGAAATAAGTTACGTAATGAAAAAGAATTATATTTATCTATTTTTTTTTCTTTTCATTTTGTTCTAACTAGAACACAGTTCCATTTTCTTCGGTTTCTAATGAACTAGTAATAATGTTATGAGAATGCAATGTCTCTTTGATTAAACCAAATATATAGAAATGAATCCAGTGGGTTGGTTTTTGTTTGGAACAGTTTTATCATATCCTCTTTTTAAAACACTATAACGTTATAGTTAACATCCAAATTTTGAGATTTTTTAAAAAACGTTTTATCATCCGAATATTTAGGCTGATTGTTTTTGAAAAATACCTATACAGATTCTTTCCAAAACAATAGAAATGTCACAAGTGAAAAAGAACATTTATAAACAAGATGAAGGGCGATCTTTGGCGTATGATACCTCTTGGATTCGCATGGGGAATGAATTAAACACATACTGAGTACTATTTAGCTTTGAATGTTATGAATATAGTATCTTTAATGTAATATATTATATACCGTTTTCCTTGAAAATAGAGTGATAATATAAACTTTTGAAATAAAGTTTCGGACGAGATGCTGGTAGATGGAAGTTATGGAAAGCATCTTAGACATCCATACCGGACCGAACGTTCTGAAATAGAATATAATGGTTCGATCATATTGAGGTGTGGAGACTGTGAGTCCAATTTAGATGTTTCTTTTTTTTTTTCTTACGTTCATTAAGCCATTATTGGAGAAGTTCCGCTACATGAATATGAAATATATGTCTGAAAAATTCCATCAACTGCAGGAAACAAAATTTGCATCATGGTATGAGCTTTTTTAGCATAAACTTCTTTTAATTACCCAATCCTTCTGCATTAAAAGTTGACCAGTTGAAAACCACATCTCGATGACTCATGTCACGACAGATTCCCCACCGTGATTTACAATTTTAAGGAGGCAATCACGAACATATGCTTCTGTAGGTGTCTTCCAAAAAAAATCTGTTCATGGAGAAAAGAAGAAAGATGATTCGTCAGAAAATATGATGCACTTGTCAATCGGCCATCGTCACATTCATCTAATCTTTATTTTGAGATTATGGCATCATTGTCGATAACATTGGCATTATCATCTGATACAAGTGCCTCGGGAATTGCTGCCTTGCCATAAATCCTCTCTTAATGAAAGTATATCCTAATTGTAATTATTGATACTGGAGAATCAGGATGATTATTGAATTCTGTAGTCACTTTAGCTGCCATTATTTTGTTTCAGACGTTTCAATATGTGTCTGTCTATTTTACTATCCTAACACTCAGTTTCTTCTTTCCTCCACTATTGTACTTTCCTCTCTGTGAGTAGGCTATCATAGATTTAGACTCTATATCTCTAGAAATGACTAAATATGAGAGGGTTTGATCACTATTGCTATAGCTAGTCCACTTCCTGTAATATTGATTCTTCAAAAGTTTGTTAAGTCTGGCATTTTTTGCGTTTCATAAAAATCCATGAACTTGTTTCAAACAGCTTTACGCAATTTTAGTAACGCTAAATCATAATACCATAAGGTAGTTTTGTGATAGCAAAACTTTTTTTTATTTGTAAATCTGTTAACTAATATTCTATATTAATGCTATATAGTATATAATTAAAGTTAATCTATATAATATAGTATTCTATATTATAAATATCATTTTTATTCACAAATACTAACATTATTTTAATAACACCCTGTAGGTATTGTTAAACACAGCAAATAAAATCATTTCTGAGATCATAAATAATTATCATTGTTCAGTTAAAGAAACAAGATGTGTTTTTTGTATTATTTCTTCATCTATGGTTAGATTATCGAATAGAATCTGCACCACGGAAAAATGTATTTCTGAACGCTTTCATTACTAAGTAGAAGGCTCAAAAAAGGTTATCATTTTCATAAGAAAATAGGAAAGTGTGGAAGTGTCAAGGTACTTTCAGTTACATAGTATGTATAAATTATAATAAATTCTGCAAAACTTTTTATGATCAAGTCTAAAATACATTTTTCGCTATCTGATTGATATTGAATGAAAAGGTATATAGGATTTCCAAAAAGTAAGTAAGCATATGTCAATTACTTTAACAAACGAAAGAAATATAAAGATCTTGTAAGCACATGAAATTGAACCAATCTCGACAATAACGGCTTTAAGTTGTGAGAAATCAACCGTACATTGCCTTTCTTCTACAGAAACTTCGGATGAAATCAACAGCCCTAAAAAAATTCTAAAATGTTGTAAACTAAAAAATGTACCTGCTTAATGACATCAATTTGTTTTTCCTGTATATTTTATTGATTCATTTAATTGAGATAATTTTGGAAGGAAATTTGTAAGTAAGTACATTCTTGCTAGCAATACTGTAATAAGACTTTGAATAAACAATTTAAGACTACTATTTTCACATATTTTTTGTTTCAGAATTTATATAATTAAAAGAGATTTTTAATGAATAATCCACTACTTCTAATGTGTCAGAAAAAATTCTTTCAATATTTACATCATTAAATATATTTATTTGTCGTAATATTTTCTGCAAAAAAAGGACTTCTAGATTAAACACATTGTTAGAATTTTAATTACAAGCATCGTTGAGGATATCAACAAATATTATATATTTTCTTTTGCTTTTGCATGAACATCCTAGTACCATCGAACCTCTGATGAATTTCTACGCAAAAAGCAATCTTACTGTATGCTTTTCTTCCCCATAATGATTACTCCACACCCTGAATCAAACAATCTGGTTTCCTGCGTATATTTATATATATTCAGCTCGATATATATCAAGTCCTTCTAAAAAATTCACCAATTTCTTTTTTTTTTCTCATTTACAAACCATATAATGTATAAGAAAATATTGTAATCACAAAAACTTTCCCCCAATGGTTTCATATATTATATTTTCTGAATGTTCCTTTATATTTAAAGACAATATCTCTAAAATTTTATCTGTTTACAAAACTTGAGCAAAATTAACCGAAACAAAAACGAATAGACTAATGACATTTAGTGTGTAATCTCGAATCCAGGAATTGATCTCTCTGTGTTGCCATATGCTGGCAAACATGATAATTCAAAGATCAAATAGTAATATGGATTAAATCTAATATGATTTATCACCAGAATAACGGATCTCCATTTAATTGTAGAATATATCTGTCAAATGGTAGACTATCACTATATCTATTTATTCAAGATATAAATCTCATGATTATTTGAAATACATATATAAGGCACTGAATACTCTGTCGCTACAGTGATGGAACGTGGGCAAGTAATTCAAAATTTTAATACCTGAGATTTAAAAAAAATTAGAGCTTTGAGTTCGAAATTTATATTTTCCCAAAATTCATGCTTGCTTATCACCACTTTTGATTAAAACAATCATGGAAACAATTCTCTACAAACTAGAAGGCAAAGGTAATTGGTATCGAACTATATTTTCGATGAATACTTTTCTTGATTTTAAATTTTATTATTCATTGCTCAATATTATTTCTTAACCTGTATTTTTGGAATATATCTGTGTTTTCAGTTTACTCATTATTAAATAAAAATCTATTACTTAGTAAAGTATTATTTTAAACTTTGCTAATAATTTATTAGATTTTTTTTTCTCTCTAAAGAATTTCACAATTTTTGTTATGCTTGGTGCTGAGCTCTGGGTATTTTCTGATATGCCTTTGTGTTTACCGACAGAGCTATAGTCTTCTTAGGAATTTTCAACTAACAGGGGAGTGTTCAAAGAAATGGAATGTTTGAAAATTACTATAGATATTATCCTTCAGAAGCAGGGTGGGGGGGAAAAGGAAGCATTTTTTTTTTTATTTATTTGTAAAATTTAAAAAGGTGAAATCTTAGACTTGGAATATAATGTTTTTTTTAAATGAAGTAATTTTTATTTGTTTAAATACTTCTCAAGCCCTTAATAAATATAATTCTATACTAATTTTTCTTAGAAATTACTGTATAGATTGGAAGTAATAAAATTTAATTGTTATAAGCATATAAAAATTACAGATAATTTAAGAATCTGTGTATATGAGTCAATGGCAATTTTTTTATATTGTTGTTATAAAAGGCTGTTGCTATATATTATTCAAAGTTTGTACAAAAGATATTTTATAGTTAATCTGTGACTTATTAAAAGACCTTATGTATAACTCTGAGCTTCCGAGAAGATGATTTTTTAATGAAGAAATGGCTTTTTTTATTTTTTGATATAATAACTATGCACAGTTGTATTTATTTGATATTATGATATTTTTATCTTGATCTGATACCAATACATGATATACTTATACATTCATGAGGTAGATCGTGTATTTGATTATGCTTCATCTAAGTGCCAGTTATGCATATAATCAATATGCAATATAGTAATGTAATTTAAACAACTAAACTCATACTTTTTGTTGCATCTATGACGCAAAAAGTTAAATGTTTGTAGAATACAGACGGAAATAATTGTTATTTCATGCTCTATAAAGCTCATGCAAAAGAATGTTAAATAATATAAAGTGGTTGTGTAACTATTCTGCATGAGTTTGAATTATCTTCTTTTATTGTCCAAGTATTAATTATCAAAATATGCATCTCAATACATTGAGGTTATACAGGATCTGCAAGTGCATTATGTATGTCAAATTGAAGAACTTTTCAAAGTATACGGTGCTTCCCGTGGAGAAACTATAAATAGCAAACACTCAAGATCATAGGGAGTGGAATTTAGGACAGAAAGTAGGCTGCTGAGCATATGATTGAATGTAAGATATTTCTTGTTGACTTATTGACTACTTGTTGACTTGACTACCGAAACATTCTCTTTTCTTTTTACCTTGTGGAAACTTATGTTTACAATCTACAACTTCAGGAAAGTGTTTTTCAAGGCATCATGAAATTCACGCTATATCGCAATGTTTGCTAGTAATAACTTTTATTTTTCTAAAGATGAAAAGACGAATGTAGCTTTAAATCTCTCTTTTACCTGAGCTAAATAAAAAGCAAAGGAAATCATAAGGGAAAGTCATGTGAAACATACTTTGTAATTTCATTTTCAAATATCTATGCAAAGAATATTCAGGATCTAAGGAAAAAACATGTCTCAATATTTCAGTGAAAGGTCTTTCAAAATAAGACTACTATGAAAGTTATGTCTATAGCAAAATATGAAAAAATAAGCTTATTTTAAGTACTGAACATCCTTATTCGAAGCTTATGAACAAAATAGGAAGAACTTTAATAAATATTCCATATATTCGTGCTCATAGATAAATTCTGAATAAAATTGTCCTTCATGCTTCAATATTTTAAAGGATATTATTCGCTATAAGATGTTAAAAATTTGTAAAGAAAGGCTTTAATCTGATTTATATATTGATAAAATAAGAGGATTTTGTCTAGAATTATGGAAATTTATTTTCAATGCTCTACTTGAATGACAAGAAATAATTTATCGACTATACTGACATCGTAAAAATTTTTTTGGTTCTTATCGTATAAGCATTATAAATGACGAAATACATGCATTTTAATCATGGAATCTAATTATAATGATAAATGTCGAACGTAACTGGGACAAAAGATTGTTTCTTCGTATTTATTTAAATAAAGTGTATTAAAATTATTGAATAAATAGATTTATTAATCAATATTTATAATTCAAAAACGAAACATTTTATTGTATTCTATTGAAAAATATTCTAGATTCATAAGTAGATATGTTTTTATCTATGAGCTGAATAAACTTTCGAAGAAGATGAAGTTCATTAAACATTTTATATCTTATCTTACAACTTATACGATTTTTTCTGTGTAAAAACTATATATATATACACTGAAGTGACAAAAGTCATGGGATGACTGTTAATATCGTGTCGTTCCTCCTTTTGCCCGGCGAAGTGCAACAACTCGACGTGTCATGGAGTCCACAAGTCGTTTGAAGTCCTCTGCAAGAATATTGAGCCATGCTGTCTGCATAGACGTCCATAATTGTGAAAGTGTGGATGGTGCAGGAGTTTGGGCTCGAACGGACCCTTCGATGATGTCCCATAAATGCTCGATGGGATTCATATGGGGCGATCTAGGTGGCCAGATCATGCGCTGGAATTGTCCGGAATGTTCTTCAAACCAATCGCGAACAGTTCTGACCCGGTGACATGGCACATTGTCATCCATAAAAATCCCATCGTTGTGTGGGTACGTGAAGTCCATGAATGTCTGCAAGCAGATGAACATAACCATTTCCAGTCAATGATCGGTTCAGTTGCACCAGAGGACCAAGTCCATGCCATGTAAAAACAGCCCACACCATTATGCAGCCACCACCAGCTTGAACAGTGCCTTGCTGACAGTATGGGTCCATGACTTCGTTGGGTCTGCGCCACCCTCGAACTCTACCATCAGCTCGTAACAACTGAAATCGTGACTCATCACGCCACGGTTTTCCACTGTTCTAGGTACCAGTCGATATGCTCACGAGCCCAGGAGAATCGCTGCAGGCGATGTCGTGCTGTCAGTAAAGGCACTCGAGTCGGTCTTCTGCTGTCACAGCCCAAGGAAGACGAATTTCGCCGCACAGTCCTATAGGACACGTCCCTCGTACGTCCCACATTGATTCCTGCAGTTATTTGACGAAGTGTTGCGTGTCTATTAACACCGACCATTCTACACAGACGTCGGCGGTCTCGGTCGTTAAGTGCAGGTGGTCGCCCACTGTGCTGTCCATGATGGGGTGTGATGCCTGAAATTTCATACTCTCGGCACACTCTTGATACTGTGGATCTCGGAATGTTGAATTCACTAACGATATCCGCAATGGAATGACCCCTGCGTCTAGCTCCAACTAACATTCCACGTTCAAAGTCTGTTAATTCTCGTCGTGCCGCCATAAATCACGAAAAACATGTTCACATGAATAACTTGAACACAAATGAAAGCTCTGGAAAACGAACTGCGCATTTATAATTTTTCCCTGCGATACTACTGCCATCTATATATTTGCATATTGCTATCCCATGACTTTTGTCACTTGAGTGTACATATATATATATATATATATATATATATATTTAATGCCCATTTCTTAGATATAGCTATATATTTAAAAATTAAAAAAATCCATAGATTATATTTTTTCCCATTGTTCAGTCATTAAATGGCAGAACATTCTCTGGAAGATCCTTATCTATGAAGAAATTAATAAAATATTGAGGGACTATCCTGATTTCTTATGGAACTGTTTATCGTGGTTTCTAGACATTCTTTTTTTTAAATTAAGTTCTTTTTCCGTCAAGTCAATTCCAAGCCTTAAAATACGAGAGTATTAAAGCTGTTTAATAAGTATATTGTTTCATTATTTAAAGATTCAGAAACTTTAAGTTAGGAAATTTCGGCATTAAGGCTCTAAATTCGTATGCCTTTCTTATTTTATTCTAATAGGATACAATGCATTTTGAACCTACTATTGGGCGTCTTTATTTAAAGTAAATCACTTCACTTGAAGTTAAACATATAAGTTATTTTTCCATACGGTATCCGACATTTATTTGGTCAAATATGCAAAAGTAAGATTTGGGACATGATTTAAATACGTATCTTTGTGTTTGTAATATGGTTGGGTGGTGAAATCACATCTTATAATGACCATCTTTGTACAAATGTCTCATCATGTTTGCAAATAGTTCATAAAATGTTTAATTTCATTTCCTCAATAAATTGTGTTTAATTAATCTTTTGGGATTAATCCAATCTTTGGGGACTTTATTTGTCACCAATTCCACTGTACTAACTCTAATATCGAAAGGCTGAATCATAATCCGTTATATAATGCACTTCGTTTAACATTAAGTAATAAACAATTTAAAATAAGAGGCTCCAAAAACATATTTAAAGTAGCAAGAAAAATATAGAGATTATTTTAAGTGACTTATTAAATATTATCATTTGCTCAACCAACACAGAAAAAAAGTATTTAATTTCATAGTGTTGGATCTATTCATCATAATAATGATTACAAAGTCTTTCGAAGTTGCTAATTGGTTGATTACAATATATATTATTTACTACTTTCTTTGTATAATATTCCAGAGTAAATCATTCAATTTTTAAACATTTTATAGAAACCATATGTATTATAGATATGTTGTAGCGGTTGCATTACTCTATATTCAATTCTGAATAATAGATGGCGATATCTGATTAGTTACGCATCCCACATGCATTGCGATTGTAAATAAAGAGATCTGATGCTGGTCTGTTACGGTGCGCGCTTGAATTTTTTGTCTTGCTCTTGTTTTGTGTGAAATGTGATCATTAAAGAAATGTTCCCAAAAACATGGGTTATCTAGCTTCCACTGCAAGTAGCATAATAATTTTCATTCCACCACAATATAAATTAAAAATTGAATTATGCAGTTGCAGGCACTAATGCCTAACATTAAGACCATCTTCACCTTTAACAATATTTGCAAATTTTTTGTTGTTGTTTCTAAAGGCATTTGTCATAGACAAGTCCACCGACTTCGTCGGGAATCTTGAACATAAAGAACGTCTCTTAGTTTTCAATAACGCCATTTAGGACCAATAGTACTTTTTAACTACTGAAAAACCACAATCCCTTTTTACGGGACAGACTTCGTCACACAATTCCTTCATAGATCGTAATTAAGACCTGAAACATAGAACGATCACCTCTGATCCATTTTCTTCAGTGGTATTATTGTCTCGACATGGAGTATACATGCACCAGCAACCACACTCATGAAAGGTCTCCAGCCTTCTGACTTCGAACACATCAAGGAATGTGAATACAACGCTCTACCAACCAAACTATCTCGGCCTATCAGCAAACGTAGACATAAATTTAAGTCTTTATAGATGATTTTGTTGAGAAAAACTTCTTTTAAATCTAATATTACATGCATTGTGGAAAAGGAAAATTTATTTGAATATAAAAGGTTATTAGAACGAACATTTGCTTTAATAACTGTATTTTGTTTGTCTGTAATAACAGAGTTTATAAAAATAAAAAAAAATATTGATATTCTTTTAATGAACCAAAAAAAGAACTTATTTCCTGAAGCTAATTTATAAAACTTTTATCCTCCATTGAACATATTTTTATTGAAAATAATAAATATCATTGTTGGTATATTAAATGACTATATTTGCCATCTAAAATTCACTTTATCAAATGCAATGTCTTTTAAAACGCCATTGCACAACAACGAAAATAACTCTTAAAATAAGACGATGAATTTTTAGAAGAATTTGCCCACTTTAAACAAAGATTAAATGTCATTTGCAGACATTTTTAGCAGTCATATAATTTTTAAGGCAGGAATAACTATGATATTCGTCATTTTCAAGTCCTATAGTATCTATCGAAAAATTCAAACAAATAAGGTACCATTAAAAAGGACAGAAACTTCTGCTGCCCTAGTAGAATATTAATGGATCCCAACCAAAAGAACTTCAAGTAGAATCCGATACCTTGATGTTTTTCTAGGGAGTCTATATGTGTCTAAGCAGCTGTTCTTTAAAGTTTTCTCAAGCAATCGTTGCCATGGCAACAGGGCAAGTAACTTTTAAACTGCATATCGACCTTGTCAGAAGCAATTACTTTTGCTCGAAGGCCAAGGGTAAAATGGCTGCAAAAAAGGGATTTATAATAAAGAGTTAATACTCTGCTATACTGATCAAAGAAGAAAATAACAGAAGAATCAAGAAGAAACGATAAGTACCGAAGTACTTCTTAGATAGGAAAAAGTGTAAAAGAGGAAAAATAAAAAGAGGTAGTTTCTAAAGAAAAAAGAAAAGAACGTTTTCGAGAAAGGAAGAAGACACGAGCTTCTTTTTCTGCGACAGCAGGAAACTTTGTGTTTCTACTTGTTCTACGATATTAAACCTACGTATCACTTTGCCTAGAACAAACATTTTCTAAGGAATTAAACTTTTAGTCTTTCTTCCTAAATCCCTTTCCTAACTTTTATGTAGATATAAAAAACGTTGTCGTTGATGTTATTTTTTATATATTTTAATTGAAATAAAGCTCCATAATAAAAATACAAAAATAGCTAAAAACATTTATCATATATATTCCGTACATATAAATTAACAAGAAATTATAGTGAATTAAAAATTAATTACAAATGTATTCTGTCTGGATGATTAATTATTTCTAAACAGTAATTACGAAATATAATTATCAGTCTGAAAAGCTATTAAATAAGATATATAAATAATTGAGAGGAATTTAATAACTAATATAAAAAATTTCTTATTAATTTTGTTTGGCAATCCTTTTAAAATATTGCTTTGGGTATTTCGTGTTTGAAAGTTTATATTAATAGTTCAAACATCATTTTATATATTGACTCATCTTGAATAACAATAAAAAAGCAGAATAGAAGAAATAATAATTTTAGATTGTATTAACTAAAAGGAATTTTTTAAAAGCCAAGACAAAATGTTCTCTTTCAAAATAACAAATAATATCATGCGTTTATATGAATCCGTGAGAAAATGGCAAAAAAAAGAGAATACTTTTCGAATTTTGCAGGATTTATTTTTTTTTAAATGAAAAATTACAAAATAGAGTCTATGAAAAAAGGAAAAAGTTTGAATAATTTTTTAAACGAGAATATTTTTTTTATTATTTTAAACGTTTATTTAGGTATAAAAAATGCAATTGTTTGTTTTATTTTTTATATGAATACTTACTTTAATTGAAATAATGATCCAAAACTAAATAATATTTCTTTTAATTAATTAATTAATTATTCTTATTACCATGTATGAAAAACAATGCATCAGTAAGGGAGTTGATAAAATATTTATTAGAGATCCCTTTTGTCATAGTAGTTTTCGGGTTTTTGAAATTAAATATTATAATATTATGGCTGATCAATATATCGTTTTTAAATTTAAACTTGTTGAAAACAAAATCTAATGGTAAGTTAGGAAAATTCTTAGATTCCCTTTGAAAATGAAAGCTAAAGAATTCAAAATTTTTATATTGTGTTCTGTTTTAATTAATAAATTGGAAATTTGAATATTCAAAGAGCATTATTGTGGAAGGCAGGTTTCTTAACAGTTAATATGAAAGGGAAACGTTTTTATAATTATATAATGATATTTCTTATAATTGTCGTTTTTACATTATTGGTCAAAAGTATTGAAAGTTTGGGCAATTTCGTGTAAATTCATGAATGAATTCCCACAAATATTTACTTCATTTAAAGTCATTTTTAATGTCTATATGCTAAATTAGACTAAAAACAAGATGTAATCACGCTATTTTACAAAACATATGTACAGATTTTCAGTATCAGAATCACTTTTGGTAAAAATGAAATAAAGAAAAGTTTCTAGTATTTTTAATCATAAAAGATAAAAAAAGAGTTCCAGTTTTCTGAAAAGCTTTTAATTCATTGTTGGAACGAATCTGGGTTCGATTATAACAGCCACTATGCTAGTTATGGTGTCAACAAGGTTTTGCAACACTTCTTACGGTATTTCATGGTGTCAAACTTTATTATTGTTTCCTCAATTTCTCTCTTTGTTCTGGAATAGTTCAAAGATATTTTCTTTTCCTTTATACTCCCCAAATGCTCAATGGAGTTTAAATCAGGGCAGTTTCCTGGTCATGTGAGAACTTTAATAGTACGATTTGCAAATGCGACCTTAACCTGAAATAGGGAATATTTAGATATAGAGGTCAGAACTCAATTGAACTGAAATTTAAAATTAATTGTAAAGTTTCTTATCTTTTTCGATGTTTGCCAGGATGCTAGATCTTGGTGAGGGATCCATTTCTGACTTGGGTACATGTCACAAGCTCTACGAAGTAATTGATTCATCAGCACACCAACATACTTTCCCCAATCATAGATACCTGAACAAAATGAAGTTGTCCAGTTGACTGATATGATACTTACACCCACACAATAACTCTCTCTGGGTGTTTCGATGCAAGAACTAAGGATTCTGGCCTTGTCTATCCTTTGCTTTATGCCAAACAGGCTAGTCAGAAATTAAAGGAAAGCGATTGTCATCACTGAATATAATCGTCCCCTTTCCGAAAGACTCCACTTTTCGTTCACTTTGGTCAATTCTAGTTCTTCCTCGATCATTGCTCAGTACCGGTATTTTTTTCTTGGTACTTGTGTTTTGTAACCAACTTCATAGAGCCTCCTACTAACTGTTCTCGGACAGACAATTATAGATGTGGATTCATGTCAATTTCTTGAAAATATAGCAGAACTTGGAAATATATTTTTACGGCATAATTGTGTTAATATAGTATCAGAACATTTAGAAGATAATCTCGGAAGGCCGCTTATAGGCATTTTATCTATGGTTCCTTGGTTTTGAATCTCTTTATGAGGTATGAAACAATCAACTCACTGCAATCGCAACTATGAGCAATCTTAACATTCGAAATTCTTTCTTGGTGAATTTAAATAATAGTTTGGCGCTTCTCAAAAGTTAATTCATGCATTTTAAAAAGAAACGAACAGTTTAAAATGAAAAAAAAAATGCACAGCAACAGCACTTTGATAGCGTAACAAATGAAATGAAATCCTTCGTGAAATTTTATAATAAACTACCAGGATAATACAATGGTTGTAGGCGATTGCTTCACAATGGATGACGCTTTTCTTGAAACTTCGCCACCATTTATATTAGAAAATACAAAAAGAAATATTACCTTTGGGGGACTTATTTTTGAGAAAACGTGAAATTTTTCAAAATTACAATACTTTTGACCAGTAATGTTTATCATATAAATATACCTTCTTAAAATTTAAATATTTTGTTAAATTTATTATTTAAAAAAATTATATTTATGTAATATGATAATTCTATAAATATCATATTTTAATGACATTAAAAATTTATAAAATTTATATGTTCTTCTTATAGTATTGTTCTTTACCGAAAGAAAAATTATAATATATATTCAACTGCCCTTCCAACTATTTTGCCAAATAGAGATAGTTAAACTTTTGTTTAAACCATTCATAACTCAAATATTTCCAAAGCAGATCGAAATTTCAACAGTTTGGCGTTTTATTTGAGAAGAACAATGTAATTCCGTTCGACATGTTTGAGCTTTCATTTAAATCTGAGAGCACGTACAAAATGGAATTTATTTAGTCTAGACGTGTGTGAAGAGTCCAGTTCTGTTTAAAAGAATTTTTTTTGACCTTGACTTCAATAGCCAACGTATCGCAAGTGAAGTGAAAGAAAACAAGGAATAAATGCCGTTACGTTTCCAATAAAAAGCAAACTAAGCTAAAAGCTAAATTATTGCTAGAAGGAACATTATTTGTTCGTAATACAAAGTGTTCAGTAGCATACAGAAAACAGAAGTGTAAAAGAATTCTGTTCGTCTGAAACTGAAAGGGTTTGTTTCTTTGAGCGGAAGCTTTTGAGATAAAAGAATAGTTATTTACTTCAAGTGCGTTTCGTACCGGGAAAGGCTCGTTCTAAAAATAATAGCAATCCCATAATTTTCTGTTTTTTTTTTCTTTTTTTTATAAATGCAATGGAATTCTAAGAAACTAATTATTTTGATGTTATTCAAGGGTGAAACAACTTGGCGTTTCATGTGAATCATTATAGAAGAATAGGAGTTTTTAAAAATAATTTCGTAAAGAATGAGAAATGATTCATTTCATGAATAATGATGAATAAATTTTGTACACTGCCATGAAAAAAAATGACTTTTAATAAAATGCTTGTTTTATTCCGTAAAAAATTGATATCTTGGAAATCCTCGTCATTCTATCTCATTACGATAGTAGAAAGGATTTGAATTGTAATTTGGATTATTTCCAAATAGAAAAATATATTTTTATGAATAGATATATCAACAAAAGGAAATTATCATCAAAGGAAATTTTTCACTTTCTGTTCCTACTATTAGTTCACACGCTTCCTATATATATTTGTTTATATATCTTGTTACTAAATTTTCAAGCTTTAATAAAATACTTTTTCCATCCATTCAAGTTCAAATACATTATTAAGCATGTAGCGGATGACACTTGATGTTAATGCAGTTTTTTAAATATTAATTCATAAATTAAATTAAATTAATTTTTGATACCTTAGCTAGAGTTTTAACAGTTTGGATGAAAATTGAAAAGAGCATTCAGTAGCTCTATCTATAAAATATAAGGATTTCAGCAGTTTTTACTTGATGGTGAAATAAAATTCTTGTGAGTTAAATTCTTGCAAAAATCAATAATTTTTTGATAACTATTTTTTTTTTATATTTATTTGATTAAAAGTAGCTAAAATAAAATTTATCTTTGTTATCCCAAATTGGTTTAGAAATCGAACTTAAAAAAATATATATTACGTGTTTGTATTCGAAACAGTATTTTTTAATAAAATATTTAAGAGTTCAAAGTTACTGAAATCAAAGAAGTTTATACAAGCAAACAATTTTCTGATGAAAAATTAAATAAAACAATGATGTAATGTTCTGCTATTTTAGAAGCAAAAGTTTTTTTCTCCAAAACCATAACATTTATTTTGAAATTAAATAACATTTTGAATACATTTATTTCAAAAAAGCTGCCATTGTTTTAACAAAATTGACTGCATAAATCGATGTGCTTTCAAGTATACATGAACCATAATTAATTTCTATTCGTTTCTATTTTTAAAATTTTTTAAAAAGACTAATATTAAAGAAAACGACGAGTTTTATAAAGACTAATATTGAAATTCAAAAACATAACAACGTGATTCACTGAATTTTATTACAGATTTATCCATCATTTAGAATTTTTTTTTTCAGAATCGCGCATAAAATCATTTCAAGATGACAATTATTTAATTACAGGGAAAACTCGATGATATATATTTCTTACAAATTATGAAAAGAAAAAAAAATGTTAAACTCTAAATGTACATTAGTCTCTAGTATAAATATGAGGAATTAATAAAATAACTTACTGATAGTATTTAAACATCGTCCATACTCTTAAATTTAGTACATCTCATATATATTCAGACAGGGTGCACCAGAGAAACTTACTTATTTGAAAAAATGCCCAAGCAGTGAGTTGGTTGGGTAGAGGAGGGATAGTAGCGCTACTGAAGGAAGATGTCCCGATGTTTGTTTCCCACTGTAGTCAGTTGCAATCATGCTATTGTGTAGAGAACAGCCTGCCTTCGCCGTCGAGAGATCCTTTTCTAATGGTCGCTCACTTGTTGCTACGTAACGTGCCTTCCACGCTCGCTTTGAAATTCCTCCACACAGACGCGTTCCTGGCCGTAATTGGATTCTGTCGTGAGTTAACTCATTTCGGGAGTGTCGCTAAACCCAGAAATTTACATCAATGGACCTTCAGAACTCCTGAAAATATCGAAAGAGTGAGACAGTTCTGCGTTCGGCTCACAAACACGCAGCTGCTCTGGGAATTTCTAACACCACTGTTCGACGAATTCTCCATCAAGACTTTCAATTTCATCCCTATAAATTGGCTGCTGTGCAAGAATTAACTTAACGCTATTTTGTTGCCCGTAAAAATGCATGTGAAATGCTGCTTGACAACATGCCTGAAGACGTGGTTTCAGAGATGAGGCTCAATTTGAAATCCCTGGTTAATATCGATCGACCACGGACAATAACTCACCTCAACAACAACATTTAAGGCGCCATTGCCAACATACCAAAGAGTGGGCAAGAACTTAAAAAATAGATTTAATCAGTGTATGTGCAATGGGGGTCGCCATTTAAACGATGTCATTTTCAAAACTAAATGGGAAAAAAAACAATTGGGATATTGTATTCTCAAATAAAAAGAATTAAGACAATAATTGAAATATTTTTGTTTTTATCGATCTCTGAAATAAGTAAGTTTCTTTCGCGCGCCCTGTATAATTTCTTGCATATCTTAATTGTTATCTATCAATTATTAATTTTAAGCAATTTTAAATTAAAATAATAATTTTAAAAAGCATAATACAGAGCAATATTTTTTTGGTGGATTATGCAGATTTGCAGATAATCCACCACAAAATGAAAGGGATTTTTATTACTCATTCATTATTAATAAAGTAACCTCTTTACATTTTTCATCTCTAATTTATTTTTTAATTGGTATCTCCATTGCACTATGTGGGATATTAATTCTCAGAAAAAAACAAATTTGTTTAAGAAAATTAACGATATAATATCATTAGGGTTGTAAAAAAAGAAAGAAAAAACATTTACAGATTATTTTTACTCAAAATTCTGTATAATCGATTCTTGAAATTCTTGTTATGAAATTAACAATTAAGTACGTATGCTTTTCTGTATGCAAATGGAATTAATTAATGTGATTTATTAAGTGCTGAAGTAAATTAATTATATTAAAAATATATAATTAGTTGAGAACGCAAAATCAAATGGAATTATTTGTTCGGTTTAACACAGTTAATCACTTTTTGAATTTTTTTAACATATGATCCTTTTTAATAATGCCCACTCTTTAAAAATTTATAAACCCCAGGGTAGAACAGGTTTTTCTATTATTTTATGAAGCATATGTTAATTAAGATCATAAGAAATATTTCATATCCATTACCGTTACAACTAATAGTGCCCTGAATACTTTAAAAATTAATTTCGGTTATTGAATTTCCCCCCAAAATTAAATTATTTAGATAACTCTTACTTATTAATAATTATCTCTCTAAAATCGAAAAAAATATGAACAAATAAGAAAATGTAATTGTTTCTTCATGATATTTCTTATTTTAAAAATCAATTTTATTTACAATCGAAAATATCATAAGGCAGTAGTTTCTAATGTTCACATGATATTTTGAAAGCCACCTGCAAGCATAAGTAATTTCTTATTGTAAAACATAAATAACTGACAAAGCCCTCGAAAGCACCCTAAATGATAATTTTCTTTATAACCTGTATCAATTCTTTGCCTCACAGGGCTGTGGTGGGAAGATCTCGGCTACAGAACAGGAGGGTTTCAGGTCCTAGACTCGAATATGTCGTGTAAGCGGGTTTGGGGCACACTAAATCCACCGATGCCAAACGTCCTTCAGCTGGTATGATGTAGAAGTTTGAAGTATGGGGCTCAGCTCAGATATCGTCCTCGTCATATGCCCAAGGTTCAAAATTATGAATTGAAACAGCCCTAGTGTTGCTGTAAAATGGGACACTGATATAAGTAATCGAAATAAACTATCCTTTGCCACAAAACCCTGTTGACATCCGGCCCTGTAGATTAGAAATTTCTCGGTGAGTTTAGTAGTGAAAGTATATTAAAGATTTAGAATTGTATAAATACATATTTTGAAAGCATGCAATTATGGAACAAATGTAATTCAAAGAAAGTAAACATTCATCTAAAGAATCAAAACTCTTCTAATAATCATTTTTTACAATTTTAAAGATCCAATTACATTTTAAATTTTCTGCTTAATGAATTTTAGATTTTTTTTTTATTTTTGAAATTATTATACAACAAAAGAGGATCTTAAATATTTTAAAGTCCCCTTTTAATATTATTAAAATCAAATCGTTCAATAAAATGCATAATTTTTTTTACTTTGATATAAACATTAAATATCAAAAAATACATGTGTATGCATACTTTTATCTGTGTCTAAAAATTAAATTACAAAAAATATTTGTGTAAGATGCAGTTACTTATCATAATGCATTAAATTACTAAATAACTTTTAAAAAACACCCAAAGCACTTAAGTCCTTGAAACTGAACTCATTCTGGACTCAAGGGTCTCGTGTTAATTCAATGTTTACTGCATCGCTTCTCGAGTGTGCTAATTAATTTGGCTTTTGCACCCCATCAAGCGTGTACAAAATGTCGCTCCAGCCCCTTCGAAGAGGGTCCTGTATCGGATTAGTGCTCCGGAATGCCGTGTCCGGGCATTTCCGGAATCTATGGAGACGAAAAGCCCTCTGGAGGATTTCTGGAAAAAGAGAGGAGATGTGGATTAAATTAGGCGGGTACCGAAATTTTCCGGAATTAGATTGGCTCTAGTACTGGAGACATGTTACGGGTTTATGCGCTTTCTATTAGGTGTTTCCTCTGGCTGAAATAAAGAGATTCATTTTTTCGCCCTGTTTTATATAACTATAATTCTCTTAGAACAAAAGTATTGGTGTATTCCATTTACTTAACTAAATTTATCGATTGAGGTAAAAGGATTTAAGGCTTAAATTATTAATATCTTACAATGAGAGTTAAATTCGTTTCGAAATAATATCGAATTTCATTTTAAGTTAAAATCTGCAATAAAATAAATTACCAGTCACATCTTATCTTAAATAATGCTTATCAGACTTATCTCACAATAATCTTATCTTATTTTAAATCTTATATTATCAACCTTACATCATAATAAATCTTATCTAATAATGAAACTTATCCATTCAAACTTTTTTAATTTTTTTATTGAATTTTAAGCTTTTATGCTGAAGTAATTCAAGTTAAACAATTTTATACGAATATTAAGATTTTATATTTTAGTGGTGCAATTTAAACAATTTTATGCAAATGTTAAAATTTTATATTGAAATAGTCCAATTTAAATAATTACATACGAATGTTAAGCTTTTATATTGAAGTGGTTCAAATTAAGTAAATTTGTATGAATATTAAAATTTTGTATTGAAGTGGTTCAAGCTTAAACACATAAATATCTCAATTTATATTTTATTTACTTCTCTATTCCATTAATAGCAATAAACAAAAGTTCTTCTAACCTGTGCTTACAAAGCTTAAACAATGGTCTTCTTATAATGAGAATTAAACTCATTTTGAAATAATCTAGAATTTCATTTCAACGTTAATGATTGAATCAAAATAATTGATCATTCTAATAATAACTAGATATGAATCTTACTTTTTCAAATTTTGACAAAAATTATGCAAATACAAAGATTTTTTTCTAAAGGGGTTCAAGTTTAAACACGTCAGTCTCAATTCATATTTCGCTTACTTCTCAATTCCATTAATAGCAATGTGCAAAATTTCTTTGAAAATGCACTTATAAAGTGACAATTATAATAAATTTCAGTAGACCATTATAAGAAGTCACCGGTCAGTTAACCTGTATGGTCAAACTGGGGCTTCTTTTTATCGAAGTCTTGCATCTTGAACTCCAACCCTTGAATCATGTCTAGAAATTAAATTAAAACTATTTAAAATTCATTATTGATTACCCTCTTTAAACGTTTATTAAATAAGGGGTAAGCAAAGAAGAAAATGTAGATCTAGAATTTAAGCTTTATCAAATTCATATCTTTAATCCTATTCTTTCCATCTATATTCTCAATGCTGAATGTTTTTATATACCTTATATAAAAATCAACAATTTTATTCCGATCTTCATGAAATTAGGTGCAAGTAATTTTTTAACTGCAAGAAAGATGGCATTTAAAAGTTATAAATTTAATTAAATTTAATGTAGCTGAAATACAATTATTTTAATTACTGGATGGTTAAAATTAAAGTGATCCCATTCATACCCCTCTAAAACCCATTGTCTGACTGTTGGAGTTTGATGAAACTTTGTATACACAATATACGGACCATGAAAAAAAGATTTCTATAATAAAAATATTTCAGAATTCGGCACCCAGATGGCACTCAAAATTTTCTGATACAAATTAAGGAAACCTATAAAGAGATTCGTAGTCAGAACAAGAAAATCATTCTGCGTGCCGTTGTCATTGTTAATCCTGTCCTTACTGAAGAGAGATTGAGCTTTATTCGTAAAACAGATTTGTCAAAATGGCACCAGTAACCGCACAGTAGGAATATGCATGGTCCTGGAAAATTCTGTAACCAGATAAAGTGTACTTAATTATCACAAAGTACTGTAAAATTATCGCATAATGGGTCCTTCACCTTCTAATGACCTATGACTTCTGGAGCGACTGCCATAAAACAAACAATAATTTATTACGTTACTATATGATGTAGTCTTACTACTTATTTTATTCCCGAATCGTTTTTCTATGAAATTATAACTCTTTTAAGTCCTAGAACAAAAGGTCTTGACTTACAGAAATAGCGATGTTTACAGACTACTATTTTCATTCGAAATGGAACAACCCATATTGTGCTCCTAATCATTGAGCTCCTTCGGGCTAACTTTGTCGAGAATCATGCGATATTCTAAGCTTTTCCGGATGCCTGGTCTCCCCGTACATCCAGTAAAAAACCCTGTGTTAGTACTAAACGATCTTGTGAAGGAGTTTTTTTTCTTCTGAGTTGTTTATGGAGGAGGAATTAGTTCTCTGAAAGACAGCATTACACATCATCATTGGTACAGCCTTTCAAAGATTTCTTCTCTCTACCATTGAAAGCACAATTATCTTCTTTCAACATGTAATCAATGTCAATGGTGCATAAGCTAAGTACATTATGTAACTGAATACATTTTAAAGATTTTTGACAGATGTTTTGTAATTTTTTTCAGCAATTCCCTCTGCTGGTCAAAATTTGAACTATATTTTTCATTCCAGAAAACTTTTCCTCATAGTTTATATAACAAATGTCCGAAGTTAAATCAAATTCCGATAAGTTGAATGGATTTTGGTGGGTTTTGAATTGAGTCCTTTCAATATTCACTATAATTGAAAATGCAGCTGACATACAATTATTTCAGCTATATTTTCCAAAAAATTATTTCATAAAGCAGGTTTTTACTCAATTTTGAATTCATCAAATTTACCATTTCATTGATATCAATTTCTTTTCTGTACTTTTTCTCTAATTTCGTAGATCCTTTCCAAACTCAAGCTTTTAAACTATTTCATTCTATGTGCTTATTTTATGATGATATTCAAAGGAATGTAATCAATCAAAGCTCTGATAAATAATTCAATTAAATGAATTCTTGGGAAATATATTTCAAAATTAGATTTTCATTTCGGCTTTTACTGAATTAGCAATATACACCAAAAATAATGTTTAGTCAACTAATTTCATTAAACTTACACGTTTTAATTTTATTAAATTACAATGTGGATTTCTTTTTGAAAGATATGCCTTTCTTGTTAATAGCTTAACAGCAAAATGGAATCAAAATTTCGAACTAAGAACTTCGATAGAATTAGAGACTAATATTTTTTTAAATGGAGAAATTGCTATAAAATGTCATGGGATTTAATTCAGTATATATAAATTACCCCAATTCAATTAAAAAAAGCTAAAAACTTTTCATGTTTATGAACAGAATTAAAACAAAGCTACCTTAACAGCTTTTTAGGTTACGTCGAAAAATAAATAACAGTTTTCGCTTCAGATATGGGAAATAAAAACGATGGCAGAGTTAACAAAGGAGGAAAGGCAACTTTTCGTGCCATTTTATTATACTTGTATAAATATATATGTATATTTTTTCACCAATCTTAGAATCTCATTTAAGAAAGGCAATATTTATAGTGGCGGAAGTTTTCGCTTTTTTGAAACCGTGCTGATAAAATTCTTTGATGGATGCCGGAAGAAACCTGTTACTTTGAGCCATAGATCAAGATGAGAACCTTTTCATTTTGTTTCACCATTTTTTTTTCTTGTTGTTGTTCTTTTCTCTACTTTTTCATTTGGCCTGTGTGGTCCGCCGGTGATTTCTCGGAGATTGAATAGATTTCATTTATTTCAAGCTGAGTTTAGAGGGTCAGTTCATCATGAGTTTAATCTGATCGTCAAGAACTTTTGTGGTTCCCGAAAAGATTAATGTCACTATGAAAGGTCGTTTTAATCTTATTGCTTGGGATTACTTGAAGAAAGGATATTTTTGTTGCTATTATAGGCTATGTTGGTATTTCAACTGTTGTCACGTAGAGTAAAGAAGTTTTGAAAACTGAATTTTTATTATAATAAATCGTATTTGGCGACTAGTGGTTCCTCTGGGGCACCAGATATAATATTTAATTTCATTTAAAATCGTTTTCGTTTAATTTGTTATTCCATCAATTCCTGAAATGATCAAATATTAAAATCTTATAATTTCAAATGTCTAGTACCACATCATTTTAATGATATGTATTTTTATTTATTGTACTTCTCTAATATATACAAGCCTATGACATTTTAATGTGATTAAAAAAGTAAATATCTGTTTCATTCCTTTCCAAAATTTTCAGGTATTGTAAATTCACTTTTTTATTCTTATAAACTGTACAGACGGGTAATAAATAAGTTTACTTCCTTTCTTTTTTTTTTAGCTTTCAAAAACAGGAACAAAAAACAAGTGATTAAAATGTATGACGTAATAAAACGGGTGTGAATTTCAGAATATCAAAGTATTTCAGAATAATTGTTGAATATGCCAATATTTTGGAGAAATTTGCTCAACTGCTAATACAGTATCCTTAAAAATACAGTATCTTAAATTTTAAAATTATGCAATAACATTACTTTAATTCATTTTTGGGAAAAGCAAACATTCAACTTAATTTTAAATAAATTGAGTTTATGATTAAATTTTAAAAAGTGTCACACCAGCATGAACGTTTTCGATCTTCAAGATATTTATATACAAAATTGGTTGATGTAGATCAGACGAGCTTGAAGGTCTATCGTTAATGCACAAAGATATAGTACAATTTTTATTATCAATAGAGATTAGTAGAAATAGATATGGAATAGCAGTTATTATAATACTTTCTCTTATACTATCCCAATGCATATTATGTATTCAAAAATAATTTTTTAAACATTAACATGAAATGAAATGAATGAAATACTTTATGGAACGTGATCTAAACGAATATCTTGGCAAATCGTAGCAATAAAATTTCAACAGAAACGTAACACATACTATTTTACAAACCACGAACTATCCTGATCACTATGCTATGTATTTCCTAACTGCTTGTCTATATTTTAATACATTCATTTATGCCATGATAAAAATAATAGTATCTAAAATTGGACGCGCTATAAATATATTTGCAATAACTTAACATATTATTAAACATATTTTGAAGTTTAAGTATAATAAAGCTTAAAAATCGTTATGAAGAGGTGCATTTTATGCTGAAACCTACTCAACATGAAAAATAAGTCCCCTCGATAACAAAAGAAAATATTATTCTTAAAAACAGAAATGGTTTGAGTTTCAATTCAATAATGAATTGTATTTTTGTTAAATATACTTACATTATTTTTTTAATTAAATAAAATAGAGAAAGAAATTATACGATAAAAATTATACATTGAAAAGGCATTTTTGAATTTTTGTGTAGCAAAATTAACATAAGTATGGAAAATATTGCAATACCTTTTTTAGTTCTTGATGAAATAAAATTTTAATGAATTCTTTTTAAAATACACGTGCTAAATGCTCGATTTCTCTTTTTAAAATATGCATGTATCGAATTTAATAATTCTAGATCAAACCGTCTGACTTGTAGAAACTTTAGACGCTCAGACACAATCGCCTTTATCGGTAGTAGAGATAAAGATAATCGTAAAATTATTCAGGAGTTTATAAAAACAAAATTCGAAAATTCACACATCCTAACCTGTCTTCTAGCCTTATCAATACCTTATATTCAATGGAGCAAATGCCACCCTACATGATAAAGCTCCAGCTTATATTCTTTGCACATGAGCTTCTAAAAATAACTAAATCCACCTGTTTATGATCCAGAAAATAAGTTTTTGGTTGAAAGGAAGATGTATATCTTAGAACAAATAAGACTACAGCTGGGGAAAAAACTCCTTTTGTTCTAGAAGTAGACCTCTTTTGAGTTATATATTCCACGAATATTGTTTGAAAAGTTTGTATGACAAATGTGTTTTTCAATACAATGGATACATTTGGAGTTTCGAATTTAAAATATATACCTGATCTACTTTGTATTTGCCAAACTCAAAGTTATTTTGCAAAGGAAATTGATGTAGTCTTTTTTATCAAAATAAGAAATATGAAACGTATATATTTGTATCATTTTTCTCTACAGACATATTTGAGATAAACAGAAAATTTTGAAAATAGACACTTATTTTTGAAATTGCTTTTATCTGTATTTTTGTAAAATAGAATCGATTTAAAATATAGCGATTTTTCATATATTATTAATTTGTTATCTTTTAATAATACATGTCAGCCAATTATACCGCATTCAAACACCAGAATTCCAGTACCTATTTTTTTAAGTTGATATATTTTATCTGTATTATAGAAAAATTACTATAGAAAATATGTAAAGAGTTTCCTTAGAATACTTTTATTATAGTTTATGATAAGTTTTTTAATATTAAAATGTATTGTTTCTAAAATAATAAAGAAATGTTTTAATAGAAATAGTAAACAGTTGTCCTGTACATAAAGAGAAGGGAAAAAAGTCACATGAACTATTTTTATGAAACTGAAAAAAAGTACTAGTGACTAAATTCAAAAAGGAGTAAAATTTTTTTCAAAATATTATACATTAAATAAAATACGTTAAAATAAATTATATAAATAAAAAGTTATAAATACTATTAATTTAAAAAAATATTTCTGTATGTGGAGACAATAAACACATAAGACTATTATTTTGTTCAAATAGATTTATTTGATTGTTCGTAAACATTTTCAATTTATAAAAATGAATTAAGTTCTTATTTAAAAAATAAAACTACTTAAATAAATACTACTACTACACTATAAAAATATTATTTTGAATTTTTAATTAAATATGGTATTAGAAAAATTTCATTCAACTAAAAAAAATAAAACAAATAAAGCTTCAAGTAAGTAACTTCTCAATATATAAAAATGAACAAATATTCAGATTTGTGCTGCAATTTATTAAGATTAAAATCAACAGGAATACTGTACATTAAATCGCTTTAAAAGTTTCATGCTTTCTTTTAAAAATATGATACTCGAATTCCTGAATTTTTCTTTAAAGTTCCAAAAACTGTTTTGTCATTATGTTAAAAAAATAAATATCACTTTTATGCATTTAAAGAAATTGATTATTATACGACAGTTATTCAATCGTAAGAACTTTAAATTATATCAGAAATCACATTTCATCAAAATCACATTTCATATCCTTGCTAAAAATATATGGTAAATGATGTTTAAAAAATAGCATGTAATTTCTTGCTACCAATTCATGCTTACTTTTATGAAATTGTATTTCATATTCTTTTAAATTCCAAACTATTTGTTTCCTCCCCATCAGAATAAAATAATTTGAAAAGTTCCAAGTATTAAGCGTTGCATGAAATGTAAATAAAAATACAAACATTGTTTTTAAAAATTGTCATGATACCAAAGTAATTTTTACATAAATAGTTTCAATAAAACCAACTTGACACTGAATGCCTATTGTAAAACATTTAAGTAAACTTTCTTTTTTATGAAGAAGGATACGTAATTTTCATATGAATTTATATTTTAATTTGCATAAATAAAAATGTTCTTTGCAAACAATGTTATAAAAATCAATACATAGCTATAAAACTAGATTATTGAAATTACTTTTTTTCATATTATTTCATGGCCTACACAAATTAAAATTTTAATACTAGTTAAAATTAAAAAAAGATACAGTTAAAAAAATTCCCCAGATTCTTAATAAAGTTATAATATTTTAAACCTAGATATTTTCTCTTCTCATTTACTTAAATTAAACTATTAATATTAATTTCATAAATAAACTCTAGATTGTTATCTACTTGATCTGCTCATGTTCTTTAAATATAACAGCATGAGGTACCTAGCTAACTTATAGCTTTTAGAAAATACAGAAGGATTAACTTAATTGTTCTGTACAATAATAAAGACCATTTTACAAGTCGCTTTTACTATTGGACATAGCTTTATGGTTCTTCCAGCATCTTTTTCTTGGATGGTCGTAACACAAGTGAATTTTTTTCTGTGCTAATTGCTGCTTAAAGACACATTAAATAGACAATCAAAAAATGTGCTAATTTTTAAAAATTAAATATTGATTTTTGAATGTTGAGTTATAATGATGGATATGTAATATAAATAAGAGCTGATTAGCAGTCGTTCAGTATTTGACAAAAAAGATTTTCAAAAGAAATTAAATTCTGTGTCTTTTACAGACTGCATTACGATCATTCACTATATTTGGCTGTATTCTTTTTTCAGACATTAATTAAAAGAATATATTTTTCCCCTTATTTACAAGCAATTTATTACAAAAAAATAATCATGCAATAGTTAATTCAGATATTAAAGTTTTTAAATTAAAACACATATTAAACTTATTCCGTTGCCTGTTTTTCATTCAAAAGCGGTTTGAAAATTTCCATTTTAATTAGAGTGAGTATTTTCATCCATAAATATCCATTAAGTTCTCAAGCGAAGAAGTCTTTCAGCAAGCACACTTTACTATTTTAACATTTTTTTTTTCATTTTTCATGTTAAAAATGCACTCCATTGCTATAAAAATGTCATTTCAAAGTAGATAAATATTTTCCCAGCACACTTTATCAATTTTAAAGAAGTTTATTTCATTTTTATTAAGGTTCATCTCATTCATTTTACAGTATGAAAGAAATTCAAACAAATAGTGCCTTATTTTCCTGCTGCGATCTTCCGTAAGAAATCAACGAAGTGTTGCGTTTTTTCAGGAGCTACGGCGCGAAACAAAATCCTTTGGCTCTATATATCAAACATTTTTTTTTTCCTGAGCTTTTTCGCTTCTTAATACCATTGCTTCGTTCCGAAAAACATCTTTTGTTGCTCTGACCCCCCTCTTCACTTAAAGCTTCACTTCCCTCCATTACAAATTTCACTCCCTTGTTTCTCCAGAGCTTTTTTTGTTGCCGTTGTAGTTACTTTTTTTCCTTCCGTGCGCATTAGTTTTCGTTACATTGATTTTTGTTTGCATTACTTTGTTTTCCTTGAAATCTCCATCATAATATGTTCGGTACAGAGTTGACATTTTGAACAACACACATGCAAAAGAAAATAGAAACTATTTTCTTCTTCGGTCTAAAAGAAAAAGACTTGAAATGATTACCATAATAATGCATTTCGTAAAGACAATCAAGCGTTTTAAATAACAAAAAAAAAAAAAAAAAAAGAAATAGAAAGAGGTACAGTCATTGCTTCAAATAAATATTGAAATAAATATCTCAAGAAATGCTACTGGAACTTTGAATAACTGTGGTAAAAATGATATTTTTATTTCTTATACTTTACAAAAAGGAAGTTTCTTTAAAATGAATGCTTTTATCTTTTTGTAAACAAGTTTTGTTCAGTTTTTCGTATTGTTATCCGCAGAGTTTGTTTGGCTCCCCTAATAAAATACTAAGCATAATTCATACCATATATGTTCTATGTTTAACTATTTTAATTGATTTGTTGCTGTTTTTCACTTATTGATAATACAATTAGTGTTATTTTCATAGTATCCTTAAATGTATTTCTGCCTGTTTGTATTTTATTGAGTAATTTCATGTATTTATTACATATGGTATTCACACATTTTTAGAATTATTTCAATGAAGAATTTTCTAAGGAATATGCTTTTGAATAAAAATTTCTGGTAACTGCTTATACCTTTTAATAAATAATATCACCTGCTAATTTAAATCCATTTTTCGTTCAAAATGGACTGAATAGCATTTTTATTTTTTACACCTTTTGAAGAAAAATATCCCTAATCCATTAAGTTGCTAAATTCATTGCATTAAAATTACAAAATGGAAAATGATCAAAGTTTTTAATCGAAAAAAAAAAATAGCAGTATTTGCTTCTACATAGAAATAAAATTCTATACCTGTGGAAGATACGACCGGTTTTATAAATTTAAAAAGTGAAATCACTCATAAAAGAAAATCTGTAGAATTCAGGAATTAATTGCAAAATATTTAAATATGTCAGTAAACAGCCATAAACTGAATTATAAACCAAAATTTGTAACTTAAATGGGCTAAAAATACAATCCTCAAGACAGAAAAATTTGTAGTATCTGAGGATTGACAGGCAGCAATGATTTTGTCTGTCGACTTTGTTGTAGTTAGGTACAGCAAATAAGCTGGACTATATTGTAGGCAAAACTTACTTACCACTACATGCAACTTTAATGAGCAAGAGAAGGATATAGTTGCAATATGGGAAATAAAAATAAATGCTTTAACCATTTTATAACGTTTTATTGAAATGTTGTTTTGCAGTGAACAATGTCAAAGTGAATACTACTTCAATTTTAAAATCATCATGTATCTTTAAGTTATAACTATGATAGCTTTGCAAAGATAGAACATGATATGTTGATAAAATGTTTTTACCAAAAAAATAGCAATTATAGAGTTGCTTTGAAGGAATATCGCCATCTTAAAAATTTGAGAAAAAGATCGATGCCTGTGAATGGCTTAAAGAAAATGATTACTAAATTTGAAGCTACAGAAGAATTCGGAGTCCTCGCTAAACTAGAGGAAGAAGACCTGTGAATCAGGAAGTTGTGGCAGATTTTACGGAAGTAATTTATTCAGGGTCAGTGAATCAGTGAACTGTAAGCGCTAGAAGTGTAGAAAGGACTTTGTCAAAACCATGGACTTATGCAAGAGTATTGCACTATATTTTAAGACTCTCTCCATATAAAATTAAAGTTTTGCAGTACTTTCAACAAGGCGACTCACAACAAAGAATTTCCATTGCCGAATTCAATCTTACTAAAATTGATGAAGGCAAATCATGGTTTCGAAAGATTTTGTTGACTGATGAAACGTATTTTACTTTGTTTGGGCAAGACAAAACCAATAGTTGTAGGATATGGAGCTCATCCAACCCGCATACTGTTTTTGGGAACCAATATTGAAAAATATTGTAATGCATTAAGCCTTTCTTAATGTAACAAAGAAAAATGTCATAATTACAATGTGTAAAGTATTGTTATTGAAAATTGTACCTATGACAAAAAGTTTAACTAATTTTTTTAAAATTGTGTCATTCATTTTCTCATGTTATGAATATAACATATACCAAAATGTCTTCAACATACTCCAGGTAGTTTTTCTTTTACAGTCATTCAGATACTTGCACTTTAATTATAACCAGAATGCACATATCAGTATAGGTTATCGGGTGGACAAAGTCTACGATTCTAATTTCATAGTTGCAATTTTAGCTTTCAAATGAAATGATAAGATCACAAAATTGCCGGAAAACTCAGAAGAAAAAATACTTTAGATCTTAAAGGGAAAATTATCAGAAAGGATAGGATGTTTGAACGAAGTATATGATACTTCATAACTTGAAAACAGGAATTCCTAACTGAATCCAGAATGAAAACTATTTAACAGAAGGTAGGAAAAAGTTACAGTAAATGGATTAAGATTGTCGCAGGGTTTCCTGTAATATGAAGCCTAAGAAAAAGTAATTGCTAAAAATAATTCAATGTACTATAAATAAAAAATTTTACATCTCATATTTAAAGGGTGTATTATTTTTATCGCAACGGCTCTCAAAAAATGAAATTTCACCCAGACAAAGCAGCAAACCATACTTTAAAAGGGATTATCGGATTCTTTAAAAATGATAATGAATGCGAGTGCTGTAAAGATACTATTTAATTATTCTTACGTAAAGTCCACTGACAGTTCACCTATGGATTATTGGGCTTTTTGTCTGTTGAAAAGAGACCTATGTGGTAACATATCACGACTCATGGTCTCTGAAAAGTGGTGGAGAAATATTTGAAATCAACAATCCCTGGAAATATTAAAAAAATTCTTTCAATCCTAAAAAATATGATGCAGACTTATAATCTGAAAAGAAAATATTATGAAGCATTTAATAATAGTTTTAATATATTATGCATTAATAAAATAATTAATCCAGATCATTCTAAAATCATGTAAACATCATTTATATATTTGAGCTGACATTGAAAAAGAGCAAGTACATAATGAACATGGCTTAATTTGTCAATAAAGGCCTTTAAATATCGCATATATTATATACTTCTTCCAATTCTATATATTTATAAATAGTTAATCATTGTATTGATCACATATTCAATATTGGCCGGTCTAAGATAGGGAAACAAAGTATAAAATCAGTAAGGTGATGGCTGAAATTTAGTAGGTGGGATATGATTTAAAAATAAAACCGAAGAATTCAACTTTTATCAGAAATGGAAGAAATACCAATCTACTTTTGCAGCTATCATATTTACTTGCATTAGATTTCTACTCTCTTAAACAGCTAACTGAGTGATTGATTTGTGATTACTGGTCAAGCTGTAACTTAAAGAGCAAAAAAAAAATTCTTCAAAAACAGTAAGGAGATGCAAAATTAAAAAAAACAAAATTATGATAGAAATTAAATATTATGCATGGAACTAATGTCAAACAAAAAGGAAAATACATTAACAGGGTAAAGTTCGCCAATTATTAAACTATTAATTTAGGCAATCAAACATTAATGTCTTAAAATATTAATGTGGAATGCGTTTTCTTCAAATTTCACATTGTTATTTCAGAAAATTTCAAAAATATGAACGTTATCAATTTAATACAAATTGTTAACAGAAAAAAAATCAAGAAATATGTATATAATGAAGTATGCGCATTTCTGGAAATAATATAATTCTGAGGATTAAGGTAAGTTCCTAAACTAATTTTATCAAAAGCAAATTTTTAATGATGTATAATTTACCATACTATCAAAATATCTACCACTTTTTACTGGTAAAAAATTCATTTACTTTCAAAAATAAAATTCCCTGAAAGCATTAGCTCTGGATCATTTGCTTACTATAAAAATACTTCAAAAATTAATAACTCGATGTTTTCAAAAAGCTTTATAATTCTCAAACATAAAAGGAAGATGTTTTAATTTAATTTCTTGTTCCAGATAACCTAAATGAAGAGAGATTTTTATGTACATTGTTAAATTTCGAGCCCTACCTCTGTTTCCTAGCATTCTAGGCAAGTATAAAAATTCCCCAACTGTTTCTCTCATTAAATAGTTTTATTCTGAAAATTTTATAAGCAATATTTTTTTAACATGCATATATTCGTGTAAAGCGAATCACTTAATTTGACAGAGCAGCCATTTTTAATTAAATCTCATTGTTTCCTGCCGAGAACATAATTCTGCAAAAATTTGTTTCTTAGATTGAAACAAAGTTTCCGAAAGAAAGAGAAGTTTTCTTGCAATTAAGGACAGTATTTTTTTCAAACGTTAAATGAGTCACTCTTGTTGTGTTTCTTATCATGAAAAAGGAAGACTAATTTACTTTCGACAGAAATTGGCATAAATTTGTTTGATTCTTCTCGTCTTTGAAGGCACAAAAATAGTATTTAAATGAAAAAGATTTATTTATCATTTAAAAAATGAAAGCTGTATTTTATAACCAACTTTCTCGTATAGAATGTGAATTTTTAAGTTGTTAAATGTTTAACATATAATGAATTTCTTAATGTCATCTTATTATTTAACACAACTTAACTCAGGAACTTAACTTAACTTAATCGTTACTTGTATATCTAGATGTTGTTTCACATTTAAATATAAATCAATTTTGTCTAGTTGATTAAGAGTAGAATTTAAAAAGTTTATCATCTTTAATATCTAACTTATATTCTGAATTCAGTAAATAAAACCAGTGATATGAGAGAATTACAATTAAAACTATTAAACTATTTCACTATTTTTATTTCATATTTAATACACGTTATTTAGTGATAAAATTTGTAAAGTTGAGTATAATAGTTACAAAGTTAATAATAGCAAAGACTATAAAACTGAAACTAGTGAAAGATAAAGTAGAAGATAAATTACAGATTAAAACAGTAATTCTTTCATAAAATCATTTTGTTTTTAAGTAGGAATGCAGGAAAATATCACCAATATCACTAATTTAACTTATATCACCAATAAGTGCTAATTTAACTTAACATATCAATGATTATCAACCGATAGTGTTAACATACTTTACCGACTAGCGCCCTCTATGTGCGAACTACTAAAAACACCTGAAGGAGAGAAGCGATGATGGAGTGACATGAGAATGTCATCGTGGGTAAAACGGTGTGTTTCGAGGAATATGGCCCCCTATAAACAAATGGCCCATTTAAATGCTGAAACCACTATATATATGTATACTTGTGATGTGTGTAATTAATTACGCATTAAAAATATTGCATTAAAAGGTTGTTGACCATTATTGCTCTTAAGAGACGTCACAATACAAAAAATTTTTAAACTTGATTAAAATTACTATTGTTAGTCCCTGAAGAAAACTAATGTATATCAGGTTTGGAAAAAATTAATTCTTTTTGGTACAACAATATTGAAATTGATTTGCCTTACCATCAATTTTAATTTATGATTATCCTCTTCTTAAATTAAAATGTCGCTCAAATACATGAGGAACTATAGTACCAATATTTCTTATGAAAATGATTCGCAATATTGGACTCAAACTAAATTTTATGGTGACATAAGCAAATTCAATGCGCAAATTTAGTTCGGCAAAAGAGAACGAATCAAGGTAGCAAAAAGCAATCTTTATTTTTAGAAATATCATTTAAAGCATAACGTATTTCTTCTCATTTTAATTTGCTAACTTAATTTAATTTATCATAAAAATATTTATTTTGCTGGAACAGAATCAGTAAATTTTACACTGAGCTCTGCACGATAGCTTTCATTAGAAAGAAAGTAAATAAAAATGTTCCCTATCTTAGGATTTGAGTTAATTTAGGTATAATAATATCTTGTTTTAAAGCAGTATTAGAGATATTTCAAGAGGGAGAGAGAAATTATTTTTAGCACGTTTTAATAATGTGTATGACACTAAGCTGATATTTCTTTTCAAACTTCTATGCTATACCTGTGGGAGGACGTTAGACACCGAATTGACACATTTACAAGGCTATTCTTTGGTGGGATCATACCTTAAAATAATTCTTAAAAAATGGAGACAAATTAAGAAAAAATGGAAGAAGATGTTAAGTATATTTTTTAAAAAGATTACAGATTTTCTTCTTAATTATTGCGAAAAATAAGTCGAGAGCAATAAAGCGAAAATGAAAAAGGGAGAGTTACATTTTCAATGCATGGTAAATTTATGATATCATAAGTCAGTAACTTTTCAAAATTAATTGGTTACAAATTAATTACAAATGCGAAATTAAGATCTGCATTATAATAACATATTTTAGGTTGTAAAAAGAAATGGAAAAATGCATATCTTCGGAAAATTTTATTTAAAATCGATTCATATTTGTCACAAATTTTTTGAAGATGGAAATTGATATTTGATAACTGTTTTGAAAGCAGCAATATTGTTTATTTTTAATATTGTGTGATAAAATAATTTTAATATTAAATTTTACAAAAATTGTTAAATTTAAATAAACTTTTAAAAGTAATATTAAACAATTTAATTTTATCTGTATATATTAAATGAACGTTTGAAATATCTCTGATTGTAATAATCAATAGTAAAAATTATTGAAATGCTGTATGAAAGGTTCTCCTTTCCTTAAATAATAAAATCATCTTCATGGTTGTATTAAAAAATACTAGTTGGAAAAAAGAATTTTCTGCCCTGAGTATTTATTTCTAATTTTTAAAATTGGTTATATTTTATTGCTATGTTTGTTTCTTAGTTGATCATTTCTCAGATTTTTTACTTCAGACTTTTTTTTACGCCATTAACTTTCGTATCAATTATTACTCGAACACCTTTTCTTTGGTCTGTTGCACTTCAGGAACAACTCAAATTTACGATACTATTCTAAAAATATCTTGTCCTTATTACAACAAAATTAAATCTAAATTTCAGCAAACTGTTGCATTAGATAAAAAAATATGAATAAAAAAGGAAACAGCACTAGAAATTTATAATCGGTAAAAAAAGCTTTAATTTTTTTAAATGTAATTTTATACATTATTTTCTATAAAATAAACTGAATCTTTTAGCGAAATTTATCACTTATTAATTACTCGCCGACTAGCTAGTTTGCCAAGAGTAATACGATCTAAAATTTTCTATTAAATACTTATGTGCACTGCTTTCTTTATAATTTTTCTGCCAGATATACTTAAACTTCAATAGTCACCTAACTCATATTATTATAGAAGCCTTACGATTACTTGTTTATTACACTATATAACTCTCTGACTTACAATAAGTTGTCATGAAATCATGTGGAAAATATCACTTTATATTTGTTCCATAACATTAAGTTTCTTTTTAAATACGTGCTGAACATCACACTTTTCTCGGTTTAATTTGCAATAAGAGTCAATTTAATTATTCGGATTCAATTTTTGTCAATCACTGGTGCATTCATAACGCGTTCTTGCAGGTTAAAATCTACTTTCATTTTGTAAGAAATTAATTGTTGGAAAATACGATTATATAAAAAAAACTCATTAAAAACAGAAACTGAATTTATAGCTTTAAACATTGATACTAATGAAAAAAAAAAGTCATTTTTAAAAGGATTTTTAAAAAAAGTAGTTTTATACTGTAATATTTTTGGAAGTCTCTTTTTAATGCCTAGTACTTTAACAGTTAGTTAAATTATTTTTTTACTTTAATTATGAGCACCTTATCTGTGTAACCTTACTTTTAATAATATTTATCATAGTACAACAGCATAAGAAAAAGTAATTTCTTGTTTGTTTGTTTAAACAGTAAGTTTTCAGAAACCCACGCTCAGTTATTTATTTCTAAATACACACTCGAAAAAAAGTAGTGAAGTCGATGTAGTTTATTTTACTAGCTTTTGACATTAATGTTACTTCCTTAGAGATTATTTTAGTTTTTAAATCTTTTAAATCTCTTTTAGGCCCAAATTTATTCCTGCAAACCATTGGAAGGGACACCCCAAGCAATTTTTTTATGTGAGGTGTTGATCCTTAAAAAAATACGTGATCTCTCTTTGCACGTTAAGTACCTCAAAATCTTAGATCATATTTCATTTCTGTACATTCTTTCACCATAAATTTCAATTTATAACATTTCAAGAACTTAATAAAAACATAAAATTTAATATCATGATATCCATAAATAAATAAATCATCATATGATATCATTATTATACTGCTAAAACAAGTTAAGTATGAAAAATGAATTGGTGCATCATTAAAAAAATTTCATCGCTATGGCAGAAAAGAAGCATATGTAAATGTACTGTTATACTCATTGCATATGCATAATCTTTTTATGCAGAAATTACGTGTTAATAAAAATACATTAAATTTTTTTCATTTGATTTTTTTAACCGTATATCTATTATATCAGGTAATAAAAACAATAATAACGAAATAAAAATTTTTGGTACTTAAACTCATTTTTAATATGCCCATTTTTAAACAATTAATATGCGGAAATAAAAAAAAATATTTTCATGCACTTAAGGAATTATTACATTACCTGGGATCTCTCGCCAAATTCTATTTAGATTACTTGCTTTGATTTGTAAAAGTTTTGTAGCTTCAATTCAACTAATTATACATAGAATACATAAAACGGTTGAGAATTAGGCACTAAATTACATTCAATTATAGTATATTGTTTATGACAACGGAAGATTTCAAAAATATGATAATTAAACGCACTAAATAAATTTGGTTACCATATTCTAAGAAATGAATACACTCATTTTCAAAATTACTAAGAAATAATTCAGAATATTCTGAAAACCTATGATTTCTTTATTTAGAACCCATATTTAGTTATGGTTTTCAGGGAAAATTCGATTTATTATAAATTAATTCTAGATAATGTTGAAAAAATGTATTTGAACCATTAGCTTGAAAGTTCGATTTATATTAAATACATCAAAATGATTCATAAAATTGTTTGAGAGCATACAAGAAAAGGATTAAATGGCATATTTTTTTTTTCTTAAAGTACTTTTGATTTAATATTAGATTAATATTGTTAAAAAAATAATAATCCATTTGAACCTATTCAGCTAGAAAAATAAAATAACTTACTTACAAAATTCACTCATTATTTGAATGATTTTTACATAATACCAATGTTCTACCTTCACATGATGATGATGTCGTGTCCGTGTTTCCACAAAAAGGGAGTGCAGTAGATTCTGAGAGTAAAAACACCTTAGCACTCAAAGGGAGGAAGTCTAATTTCTAACTCATATGAAGATGACACAAACATTCACTTGCATAATCCTTTTTTTATGAGAGGGCACATTAACCCGCTTCACAGATAGAACACAGATGAAGGACAGCCATACCCAAACCGAGACTCGATCTGGGACGCCCAGATCAATGGGAAGGCGCACTGCCTCTATACTAGGGCGCCGGTTTTATTTACAAGATGTATTGTATTATAATTTTCGTTAGTTAATCCGTGTCAATTTGAATTTAAATATTGTTAAAAGGATATTAGTCTATCTGCACTGGTACATATAGTAAAAAAAAAATTAACTCATTTTCAAAATTCTCCAACAAGCAGAATTTTTAGCTCTATACTTACCATAAACGGGTAAAAAAATTTACTACGGATGAGCAAAAAATGAATCAACAAAATATTATTATCAGAGTAGCGAGAATTCTCATCAATGTACGTGATATAGAATAAGAAACTCACTATAATTACTAAGTAAAAGCTAATAATAATAAGGTCCCTTGGACCTCTTGCAATATACTAGTTATGCTGATCTTTCTTGACATTTTTATGTGTAACTGTAGAATTAGTTTATCTGTATTTTTTACATTGTTTATACAAAATTTATCTCATTTCATACTTTATCTATTTTTTTAAATGAAATTAATTTTTTTATTCCGTATAAAATTGAAAATTACCAACAAAATAGTATAAAAGGCAAATTTAGAAAATTGTTTGAAGAGGATTAAAACAATCAAAAGGTGAAAGTACTTTGAGGGAAACAGATAACGCGATGCACCATTGCTACAACAGATAATAAGCACCTAGGGAAAAGATAATTCTGTATATTAAATAAATGGCAAGAATATAAATTATGAGGTTATCCATTCACTTACACAGCACAATTTGGAAAATTGTTTTAATTAATTTAGCAACCATGGAACTAATTGTCCTGTTTAATTCAAGTGGAAGAGCGCTAATTGAGCAGTGAATTTTTACAGATCTCTCATATATTTAATTCATAACTCATGTCACATTTCAGTCTCCTCTATCACTTTAAAATATTTAAATGCTAGCTAAAGAAATTCAGTCATTACATTTGAAATGTAAGATAGCAAGTTATTATTTACGGAACTTTACAAACCTGCTAGCAACTATCGGTCAGCGATTTTAAGCCGAGTGAGGGACTCTTGTTTCTTCGAGTCAACTGGAGTCAAAAGAAGGACTTACCTACTTCTTGGTCACATTCGCTTGTATAATTTCTTTCTATAGGTGGGCGTATTCACATCTCACACCTAAAATAAAGAAGAACACTATACCCGAACTGGATCTCGAACACGACACCCCACGTCACGTGGAAGGAACGCGACCTCTACGCCAAGACCCCGGCAAGATGACAAATTTAGTTTTGAAGGAAAAACTACTCGAACATAAAATAAATACTATAAAATAAAATGTATGAAGATTCTTTACACATAAAATCAAAGTTTGTTCCTTCAATTTACATTTTTTTCTTTTTTTTCTTAAAAAATATTTTGAAAAAATTAATAAATTTTTCTAACAACAGAAGTTTACAAATTATTGATAAGCTGAGACATTTAAGATATGTCACACTCTACATTTGTGGAGTGTGACATTTAGAAAGTTCAAATTTAATCATGCGACCAGAATCTTCTACATCTTTTATTCGCTTTCTCTTCTAAAGGTAGCTTATAGAGATATTTTCAAATAAAAAAATTTCTAATGATTTTTTCGGAAAAAGAATTGCAAAATGATAACATATACATTAAAAAGTTAGTTAAAATCAATTTACCATTCTTTCAATAAAAATCCAAGAGCATTTTCATATTAATGGATAACCTATTTTTATCTTGGATCACATAATTTACTGATTTACAGGGTGGACATAATTAAAGATCCACTTTGAAATAGGACGAAAGGAAAACTACCGGACCGATTGTCATTAAGATAGTAGCTTAAAGCAGGTCTGAAAATTTATTTTCCACAAAAAATATGTTCAAAAACTCCCCACCAGGTGATAAATTGCGCGCAAGGAAATATTGTTAAACACAGGGAGACATCGGTTTAAAATGTGTTTAATCGTTTCTGAAATGAAACAGCGTGTGTGGTTATGCAAAACTACAATGACTTGTATTGGTTAACGGCAGGAATAAGAAAATGATTTATGCAGATGCCCTTTACACTTCATTTGATTTTCCAGATAAAATTAGCATGTTTGTCAAAATTCTCATTGGTACAAATCAACTATGTCCTCAACCCTTATGACTTCTGTCTATGGGGCTATTTGAAAAGCAATTTTTATGGTAATAATCTAAGCGATTTGATGCAATACAGAGACCTGTGCATAACTTTTCTCCTGATATGCTAATATTTACTGTTGAGAATACAGTAATGCGACTTAATTTGCTTTCAAAAAATAATGAATTATACACTAAATGCTTTGTAACACATCTCTGAAACGATTAAACCCATTATAAACTAATGTGTTCATATCATATTCTTTATCATTATTGTATGATACACTAGACCGTTTTTTCCCTGGTGATATATTTTGTACTTTTTTACCGGCAAAGAAATTTCCATGACTTTCTTTAAACTATTACCTAGTTCGATAACATTAGGTCCTGCAAATTTCCTTTAATGAGCATTTCAAAGTAGAACTTTAATTTTAGCCACACTGTATTAAAGTGCAAAAAGTATTTCAATTTGTTATCTACAAATAAAAAAACCAAGTATTTTTCTTTAAATAACCTTCTTTTTATCATTTTCTTGATAAAAACATAAAACATGTTAATATGTACATTAAAAAGTAAGTTCTGCCCAGAAAATATTTTCATCGCTTAATTTGCCAATTTTGTGCGAATATGTTTCATTTTTCGAAAATGTTGATCTCTTCCATTTACACTAGACTAGAAATTTAAACAAACAGCACTTTATTTCCTTACTATCGTTTTCCATTACAAAAGAATATAGTGCGGAGTTTTTTCAAAGCTTACAAGGGGAACAAATTCCTTTGCGCCATATAGTGCATTATATTTTTTTAGAGTTTGGTCTCTTCTTAATGTCATTGCTTCTTTTCGAAAAATATCTTCTGTTGAGCTCAGACTTCCTACTTAACTTAAAGCTTCACTTCCCTCAGTTTCATATTTCTGACCCTTGTTTTCACAAAATTTTTCCTTTTTACATTTTTTTTTATACTCCCAGAACACGTCTTTGTTACATTGATTTTTATTTGCATTCCCTAGTTTTCTTTTTAGATCCCCCTTACAATATATTCGAAGAAAGGAATTCCTGACATTTTAAGCAGCGCATATACAAGAAAAAAAGATTTTATCGTTTTTTCAGAAAAAGAAATGGAAAGAATTACCATAATAATACATTTCGAACAGACAATCATGCTTTTTAAATGACAAAAAAACCCATGAAAAGGGGAACAAATTCTTTTTTCTCAACAAAATATTGAAACAAATGTCTATTAAAATTTGAAAAAAAAAAGAGAGAACTGTTGTGTAAATGATTTTATTATATTTCATAATAAAAGAAAAAAAAAACCCATTAAAATTGGGTGTTTAGTTTTTTCAAAATGGTCCTTATTAATTTTCTTTTTTAGATTTTTTTAAATGCATCGTTCATATTCTTTCTACATTTGAAAAAAGAGAGCATAGTGACGCAAATTTAATATTTCAGTCATTATAATTGCAGAGTAGCTATGCTATATGATAATAACAGTATTTATTATTTTTTGCAGACCTCCTGTAATATTCTACTTTTTCATTTTTTGTTGATGTGTAAGTATTGCAGTTCGATGTTAGAGAGTCAATGTTTTATGAAATTTTATAAATGATTCTCACAACCCAACACATTTTTCCAATCAAGATTCTTATTATAGTTATGAACCAAGTATACCAGATTGGGACCCAATCCTATCAAAGATCAACGCTTATCTGTTAGTGTGGAATGGAAGTTTTAAGTAGTAATGATCTCTGTTAATATAAGTGTCTGACAATACTTACTTTAGTGACATAATCTTGTATGTTGATTAGAAAAATACTCTATTTCATTATTTGATTTCTATTCTCAAACAGCTTTACATGTTCAACCTGTAATAATCATAATCTTCAATTCACGAATGAAAAAAAAATGTGTACTAATATGGTACAAAACAACCAGAAACAATAACCAGAATTCTGCTTTTAAATTATGTTTTTAGTTTTGAACAAGACATGAGATAGAAAAAAAACTGATTAATAAAAATAATTGTATACTATCCACATGTTTATTAAAAAATTCAAAAATTTCATTAGTACTTCAAAAATTTTATTATGAATTAGTTGCGAATAGTTAAAAATAACTGCATACTATACCCATATTGATTTTTTTTTTAAAATTTGAAGTACTGTTTGCTTTCGTAGGAAATTTTAACGAGAATTCTATATCTTTTTTTTTTCAAAATTTTATAAATAATTTTATTAATTGACAATTTAGCTGAAAGATTGTTTTATTACCATTTTTTGCTTCATAAACATTTACTATTAATATGATTTTAGTAAGGATTTGCAGTTTTAATTATAAAAACATAGAAAAATTGCTATATATTTTTGAGATAATTATACATTATCTAATTTTGTTATAGAATATTCTATACGAGTGTAATTTGTCTATCTTTATTATCGTATAAGAACATTATGTTGTTTTGACTTGAGTTTTTGAAGCCTCAAAATGTATAGGCAGCAAATTATTGAAGCCTGAAAATGTATAGGCAGCAAATTATTGAAGCCTCAACATGACGATTTATCCCCTTTTAGGCATCAATTTTTCGATTTAAGGGTAATTAGAAATATTGCAGACGGATGTTACATTTGGCGATTAATCAACAATTAAAGCTACAGATTGATTTCTAACTCTCATTTATTCTCTGAACATTCTCATAACATTCATTCTCTGAATTCTTACAAATTTTCTTAGTTAAATCCTTAACCAGTTTAAACCAGTTTGAAACAATCTATAGATCTATCAGGTCTATCTATCAAACTTCAAAACTTTGTCGGGTTCGTTTACTTATATAGTGATGAGTTAGAAGTGAAAAGATAAACAACACAATGAACTGCCCTTTAGTAAAAGACACAACAAAGATGGCGATTATTTACAGGACGAAGGCAGATCATCACAAAAACCACACATATTTACAGCACAAGGCGACAAATATTATAAATACTTACGCGCAAAACAACAGACAGTAACGCACAATAAAAACAGTAATCCACACTCAGAAATTCCGTAGTGACGACATTCACATGACACAAAGTGGACAGATAGGATTCAGCAAGAGAGGGAATCTTTGAGGGATTCTGTCTATCCTCAAGTAGGTCTATCCAAACTGTTGACGCGTTTTCTCTGTCTCTTCTCACTTTCGCTGCCGACTCACTACTTCACTCAACGTGACTATTTCTCAATCCAGGACAGTTCCATTCCCGACGACGACACCACACAGTTCGACATGGGCTTCGAAAGAATAGTGCACACAGCAATTCAGCACTCCTTCATTGTTACGGTATTCTCCCGAAAACATTTCCATTCAGGACGCATATCTACGACCAATTCAAGATCTCTTAGTTCAGGTCTACCGACCATTACTTTCCAGATTCAGATTGCCAGCCTTATATAGGTACGGTAGGCGGACAAAAAGCTTCTAGACCAATCAGGATCATTTTGGACGTTTCTCGGTTGCTAATGAACTGATCTGAAAAATTTTCGAAGTTTCGGGCATCATCCATTTTGTCGCCTAATTCATCACCAAGTCGCTAAATGGTCTTTAATTTTGTCTCGAAGCTCTGGGATCTTTGGTGTGACACCCGGGCACCCTTCAATACAGGTAACTGTAAATCAATCTTCCTAACAATGGGGTATTCATTACTAGTTCAATATTAGTGCGAAAAAGCAAAATTACAAGTTCCTAACAATATAT
>JAPMOQ010041062.1:621434-683940 GCA_026543055.1 Argiope trifasciata | reverse complement strand
TGGTGACTACCAACAGATGGCGATATAGTTCTTTATTTCACCAAAAAATGCTTAACAAATGAAAAACTTTTACAATTTTTTTTCTTTCCAGCTTAATTACAATTAATTAGTTAAATATTCAATGTGATGTCCATCATTCAGATTATAGCTGTGAGACGAGTCACCACACAGTTCACAACATTTTATAAATATTTTTTTTTCTTGCATTATGACATGCACATTTTGAGGGAGGGTATCTATCAGTGCTGCTAGTGACGGCGGTTAGAAGCGGTACACTTTTGAGTTCAAGAATACTCACAGCCAAAAAAGACAGGTTGTTGAATCAGGATATCTTGGAGGCCATGCGTGATTAAAGTATCAATTGATAATACGATCATCCCTAAATGTTGAGCGCAGCAGGCGTTGTACATGCAGAGCAATATGAAGTGGTACCGCATCCTGCATATTGGTGACTGTTTAGAGTGTCTATTGCATTTGCAGTTCAGGAATGATGTTGTTCTGTTACAGAACTGTATATTGATGACCAGGGACAGAAACTGTTTTGAAACCTGTCTGTGAGACTTCCTCGGAAAACATGGGCCAATTATGAAACCAACAGCAAAGAAACACCAAACTATCCAATTATTCCATGTCCATTATTCAAGGGCTCCTCAACAAAAACAGGTAGACTTTCAATGGTCCACAATTGACAATTGTGAGTGTTAACAGCACCAGAGAGTGTGAAAAGCGCTTCATCTGTCCAAAGCACAATGTGAAGCCAGTCGTGCTATATTCAAATGTTACTGAATACGAAATTCGCAAAATCTTGACGAGAATCGAAATCAGATTTCTGCTCTTGTTTATGTTGCAACTTGCTGGGATACTGATTTAGAGCTATTCTCAATGCTCTCCAGACGCTTCCATATGACACTTCTGTCTGCCTCTAAACTTCTCAAGCATTGTGCAGAAAAAACCGACATGTATTGCAACGTCCGCTCCATTGTAGTGGCGATAGTAGCGGTTACTGAGGGATGACCACTTCTTGGACGTGACGCCAAAGAGCCTGTAACTTTAAATTTCTTCCTTATTTTATTCAATACAGAAGATGCTATTGGTTCGTTGATATTTCGCATACCCTTCATGTAGCCATGTGCTCTCTATGACACAGTGATACTTTCCGAATTCTCATAATACAGTTTAAGTAAGAGGACTTTCTCAACTATAGACATCATGCATTTCGATGCATATATGCTTGGACTACCATTAACTGCTGTGGTAGCTCCTTTTTATATCATTTGTTGTTTTGTACAATCCTACATCAGAAAGCTCACATCGCCATCTACTGGTCACCAACAAAGCTATTTTGTAAACCTGGTCTCTTTTCCATCCGTTTAGTGCAAATTTCATTTTTAAAAATCTTTACTCATTTTCGAATTATTTATTTTTAAAGTTAGTCCTAGCTTTTGGATCACTCGGTATTTAATAAGTCATAAACATTTTTTTTTTCTTGCTTTGCGTTCTTTTTGCTATTGCTTCACTCTGCACTATTATGTGATGCCGGTTATTCTAGTGTTTCGAGTTCCTTTGTTTTTTTTTATAGATCAAACTATGTGCTAGTTTATAATAATTTGTTTCCTTCAATTTAATTTTGATTTTTTTGCTTCAAATATGTTGATGATAAAGGTATGGTTTAAGATTTAATTGGAATTTAAAATGCTCAGGTTCAAAAGTTTGAAATTCTATCTTATAAAAGTTATCTCATTTGTGAATATCTGGCGGAAAAGGACTATATTGTATAAATGAAACAATTTCATAGTTGTTAAGCTTGGAAATTTGGGAATTACGTTGCAAATTCAATTAGCAAATTTATAATCTTATAAGATAATTATATCATTCATTGACAATCTTCGCTTAATCTGAAAAATGGAATGTAAATCAATAATATTGTTTCTTATAAGAAGCATTCAAATAGCATAAATTAATAACACATTCGAATAAATAAACATAAATCTGAGTGAACTATTTTTTGTGTTGTTCCCTTAAAAACTCTGCTTTACTGGCATATGAAGGGGACAAATCCATTAGGATATTAACAACACCAAAGACAAATATACATATTGAAAATCATGTATTAATTCTACTTTCACAGCAGTTTTCATTCAAAATATGGGAGAAACTGGTTTCTCAATTAAAATAAGTGCTTCCCTTTACAATTAATCTTTAAATTGTTATTTTGAACTTAGGAAAGTTTACTATTTTAAGAATAAAAATGGAACTGACAGAAAAATATCATTCTTTATAGTCAATATTTTCATTTCATATTTATCAATTTTGTACAAGTTTATTTCTGCATTCTACAAGTTTATCCATTCATTTTTGAGTTGAAGAGAAATTTAAATAAATTGTTCCTTAGTTTCCTTCTATAATCTTCTACAAAAAATACACAAAGGGGTGTTTTTTCCCCCAAAAGCTAGAAAGGGAAACAAAATTTTTGGCTAACTATATAATATTTTTTTTTCTCCCGTCTTAATGTTATTGCTTGGTTTCGAAAAACATCTTTTGTTCCTTCAACTCTTCTTTTCACTTAAAGCTTTACTTTCCTCCGGTGCAAATTCTGATTCCCTTTCTTTCCTAGAATTTTTTTCTATTGTTATTCCATATGCATTATTTTAGTTTTCTTTAATTTTTGTCAGTATTGCTTTTTCGCCCTTGATATCTCCCTTACAATATATTCAGAAAACAGAAAAGTTGACATTATAAACAATAAATGCTCAGAACATTGCTATCTTCTGTGGCTGGATGAAAAAATTGATGGGAGAGATTATCATAACAATGGCCTTCTGGAAGACAATCACGTGGCTTAGATAAGAAAAGTGTAAAGAGTAAAAAAAGAGCATTTATTTGTCTCAACTAAATATTAAAATAAATACTTCATGAAATTATACTTGAATTTCAAATAGCTATGATAGAATAAAAACCTTTCTTTTTTTATATGCTTTAATAGAAAAATAATTAAATTGATGTAAGATTGTTATCTTTATTTTCTTTCTCATTGCGTTTGGGATTTTGATATTGTAGTTTTAATTTCTGTTCTTGGAAATTCCAAGGTTGTCTGTTTTGGAGTTTATTCCTTAAATAATAATCATAAAAATACATTTTACATTACAAATGTATGTAAAATGGAAATACTGAATTTGATTGCAAATTTTAGAAGATTTAATCTAAATAAATATAAAATTTAAATTTCTATACGACCCCTGTATAGTTCAAAATAGTTGTATAGTTGTGAATAAAATATTATACAAATAAAAATTTATAAGCTGAAAATTAAAGTACACTGATGGAAAAAAAAATCCCAACACCAAGAAAAAATTATTGTACAGTACAGTAATGAAATTTTAGGAATACATTTGTCTAGGTAACATATTTAATTGATTAAAGTTTCAAGATCACAGGTAGAGCCACTGGCGAGAAGAGCCATTTCAAATGTGAAATGTTGGTACATTAGTAACCGGTGTAACAGCCAGAATTTTGAATGCAAGCATGCAAACATGCATGCATTATGTCGTACAGGAGTCGGATATCAGTTTGTGGGATGGAGTTCCATGCCTGTTGCACTTGGACGGTCAATGCAGGGACAGTTAATGCTGGTTGTGGATGACGATGGAGTTGTCGTCCAATGATGTCCTATACGTGCTCGATTGGAGAAATATCTGGTGATCTAGCAGGCCAAGGCACCATGTCGACACTCTGTAGAGCATGTTAGGTTACAACAGTGGTATGAGGGCGAGCGTTATCCTGTTGGAAAACACCCCCTTGAATGTTGTTCATGAATGGCAGCACAACAGGTTGTGTCACTAGACTGACGCACAAATTTGCAGTCAGGGTGCGTGGGATAACCACGAGAGTGCTCCTGCTGTCATACGAAATTGCTCCCCAAACCATAACTCCAGAAGTAGGCCCTTTGTGTCTAAGCCACAGAGAGGTGACTAGCAGGCGTTCACCTGGCCTCCTTCTAAACAACAAACGGCTATCACTGCGACCAAGGCAGAACCAGCTATCATCAGAAAACACAACAGATATCCACTCCGTCCTCCAATGAGCTCTAGCTTGACACCACTCACGTCCCAAACGGCAGTGATTTGGAGTCAGTGGAATGCTTTGTACAGGGCGTCTGGCTCGGAGCTGTCCTTGAACCGATTTTTAACAGTTCGTTGTGTCACTGTAGTGCCAACTGCAGCTCGAATTTCAGCTGCAGACGCAGTACGATTAGCCACAGTCATACGCCAAATACAACGGTCTTCCCTCTCAATAGTACCACGTGGCCGCCCGGAACCTGGTCTTCTTGTGACAGTACCTTCCCTTGACCACTGCCGCCAATACTCATGCACAGTGGATACATTCCTGGGAAGTCTTTCAGCAATATCGCGGAAAGAAAACCCACCTTCTCATAGCCTTATAACACGACCTCATTCAAACTCAGTGAGCTGTTGATAATGGCTTCTTCGTCATCTCAGAGGCATCCTTGACTAACGTTAACCCGCTACGTCAAATCTCAACTGTATATAACGATCATGAACCTTACATTGCTTATTTAAAGCAAACCTCATTTGCATGCTCATAGTGTCGCTACTAGCGCCACACTTATGCGCGTAGCTCGAAATTTGAATCGACGTCATCTTTCTGATGTATAAACACACCTATCAAATTTCGTTTATCTAGCACAGCTCCTTCCTAGTGTTGGGATTTTTCTGACAGTTGTTTATTCTTCTTATTGTTTATCTGTGTTGTTTAATCAATATTTTACATATACATAAAAGGGAGTTCATCTATCTTATTGAGGATAAAACATGCATGAGTTCGGTTAAGGTATTTAGAATATAAAATCCGGAATAATCTCATACAGAAACACAATAACATTTATGCATCCCTTCAAATTGGAATTCAACAGTCTATAACTTGTTTTTCAGGTAACTGTAGCTTCTGAAATAGAAGGTCAAGCACATATATTTAAATCAATAAAAAATAATAAAACAAATATATTTTTAAAATTAAGGTAAACATAATGAATAGCGTAATACGAAACTGTAACTTATAAAAAGACAGTTTATCAATTATTTAGCAAAAAATATATAGCATTACCAAAATTTATTTAAAGAAAATTTTCTTCTCTTCAAAGTCATGTGACTATGTTCATGACTATGTTCCAACGTTTGAAACTGCAGATAACCCTGCTTATAGTTGACAAAATGTTTGAAACAGGGCAGATAATAAATATTTAAAATACAATATTTAGAGAAACGAAGTAAAGAGGTTTATTTATTAGTAACAGGTACTCGAATAGTAACTATAAAAATTTCTGTAAATAAAGTGACCGTGTTTGTTGTAACATATGACACTTATCATAGACAAAACCCGCTCACGAAGTCAATGATTTTAAGTATCCGGAAACGCTCGGGGCACTTTTTTAGATGTAGACATACTTTATGATGAAAACATGACTTTACTTATGAAAACATGATGTAGACATACTTTAACCATATTTCTGGGATGCAAATACACTGAAGTGACAAAAGTCATGGGATAGCAATATGCAAATATACAGATGGCAGTAGTATCGCAGCGAAAAAGTATAAATTCGCAGTTCGTATCCCAGAGCTTTCATTTGTGTTCACGTTATTCATGTGAAAAGGTTTTTAGTGATTTATGGCGGCACGACGAGAATTAACAGACTTTGAACGTGGAATGTTAGTTGGAGCTAGACGCATGGGTCATTCCATTGCGGATATTGTTAGTGAATTCAACATTCCGAGATCCACAGTATCAAGAGTGTGCCAAGAGTATGAAATTTCAGGCATCCAATCCCATCATGAACAGCGCAGTGGGCGACTATCTGCACTTAACGACCGAGACCGCCGACGTCTGTGTAGAATGGTCATTGTTAATAGACACGCAACACTTCGTCAAATAACTGCAAGAATCAATGTGGGACGTATGAGGAACGTGTCCGATAGGACTGTGCGGCGAAATTTGTCTTCCTTGGGTTATGACAGATGAAGACCTTCTCGAGTGCCTTTACTGACAGCACGACATCGCCTGCAGCGACTCTCCTAGGCTCGTGAGCACATCGACTGGTCCCTTGAGCAGTGGAAAACCGTGGCGTGGTTAGATGAGATACGATTTCAGTTGTTACGAGCTGATGGTAGAGTTCGAGTGTGGCGCAGACCCCACGAAGCCATGGACCCAAACTGTCAGAAAGGCACTGTTCAAGCTGGTGGTGGCTTCATAATGGTGTGGGCTGTTTTTACATGGCATGGACTCGGTCCTCTGGTGCAACTGAACCGATCATTGACTAGAAATGGTTATGTTCAGCTGCTTGCAGATCACTTGCAGCCATTCATTGACTTCACGTACACACACAACGATGGGATTTTTATGGATGACAATGCGCCATGTCACCGGGCCAGAACTGTTCGCGATTGGTTTGAAGAACATTCCGGACAATTCCAGCGCATGATCTGGCCGCCTAGATAGCCCGATATGAATCCCATCGAGCATTTATGGGACATCATCGAAAGGTTCGTTCGTACCCAAACTCTTGCACCATCCACACTTTCACAATTACGGACGTCTATACAGACAGCATGACTCAATATTCCTGCAGAGGACTTCCAACGACTTGTGGACTCCATGACACGTCGAGTTGTTGCACTTTGCCTGGAAAAAGGAGGACCGACACGATATTAACGGTCATCCCATGACTTTTGTCACTTCAGTGTATTTGAAATTAACATTACAACTTTTTGAAAATTTTCATTTAATAGCATAAAATTAAGCAAATTCTTATAAAACTTCAAATTAACTACACCAAAATCAATTACTTTCATCCGAACAAAATTTACTAAATTAACTACATCATTTTCTTTAGGGAATGAACTACATCGTAAATCTATAATAATAACTATAAAAAAATTAGAATCAGTCGACTGTTTATAATGAATATTTTTGTAAATCTCTGATGTTGTTATTCAAACAATTGGCTGTAAGTTAAGAAAAAATACTCAATAGATCTTAATTTTTTAGTTCATTCCCTAAAAAGTAGTATAAAAAAGTCCATCAAATTTCATAACAATATGATAATTATATTTTGAAATTTGATTTGAAGTGAACAAGATATGAGTAAAAATCAGTTTTGAGCTAAATGCATTTAATGTATACAGTAACTTATTTTAATAATAAACTATGGGCTTAAATACTTAAAATTAATCACCCTTATAGGTTATACCTTTTCCTCCTCATCTTTTAATAATTTTTATATTTAATTATTCCAATTGTTTTCTGGCATTTTTTGCATTGGGTAGTGAATGCTGCTTAGATTCATTTATTCTATCTTTATCGAACTCAACAAATACTACAACTGAATTTGCACAAGTGAATACTTTCCAACAACCTTTCAGATATTCAGTAGTTCTATAAAACCTTCGTTAAAATGTATTACAGACATAAATACCCCTAATGTGAGGATTCAGAGCTCAACAAAGACATTTTTAGGTACAAATTTCCACAAAACATCGTTGAAACTCTTATTGGTATTTTGTGTTATTTTATACCAAACATTTCCCATATTTAAAACTATAATTGTATTTATACACATTTTTAACAAATTTTCTGACCTTTAAATCCGTACTTCCGGTCATTTAATTGTCGACTTCTGTTTTACTGGTGATTACAAAAATATTAATATTTTGACTTCTAATTAACATAGAAACAAAAGTAAACTTGTTTTGGATAACTCAAAGACTGCTCTATTCAATAAATAATATTTTGAAAGTATCACTTTTCATGAAAACATATTTTTATAACAGGTTCGGATACCTTAATCCGAGTTTGTGCAGTAACTTCTGAGAGTAAACACGTGAGCATCCGAGGGCAAAAGTATTTCTTCGCACATTCACACACGCAATCACTTGCACAGCTCCTTTTTTTTTTTAAAAAAAAGGGATGAGTGCGAGATTGTTTTACACACCTCACAGATCGAAAAAAGGGTAAAGATTAACCATGCCGGTACAGAATTCGAGCCCAGAACACCTAGATCATAGGGAAGAAAATAAAGTGAATAAAATTAACAAATATAGAGATAGTTTTGTGTTTTACATGGGAGACACGATTTATGATTTTAAAATTATTATAAAATGATTAAACACGTTTCTTTCTTTTCCAATCGAAAAGTTTACATATAACTTTACAAAGCGTTCATAATTATGTTTATTTCAAAAGTGAATTTTGGCTATCCATTTAATTAAAGCAAATGAAATCAAAATATGAATAAATGGTACGAAACCTATTCATCATCTTAAAATCTATAATTTTTTTATATCTTCGTTTCACAAAGCAAAAATAAAAGGCAGACATTTTCTTAAAACATTCTGAAATTAAACAATAATTCCATCTATCCGTTATACTCTGAAATGTCTTTACTCTAAAGAATGAAGGGGGGCTTTTTTTTATTTCAGAATGTTTGTGATGATGTGATAATTAAATAATAACCGTCTAATATCAAAAGAATCTATTATTGCTCCAAATGCTCTAAAACTGATGCTTTGAATTTAGTGAGTATTCATCCAAGATCTATCATGCATTTCTTCATAAAAAGGAGATGTTATGTCAGTAATGAGTTTTGTTCAAATTATGTCCGATAGCGCATCCTAGATGAAAGGAAATGTAATATCTAAAGCTAAAGGAAGAAAAACAAAAAACACCAAAAAAGGCATATCAGAAAATTAAAATGACTTTAAAAGCGAAAAAAATCATTCGCGAATTTTTCAGTCTAATTGTCCCATCTGTCTGCTTGACTGTTTAGAAAAACATGCAAATAAGTCACCTCCCCTGAATTTTTATTCTAACATTCCATGTAAAAAAAAAAGTGGGAAGGATTTGTTGCGATTTTTATACACCTTTGGGCTTAATTAGGTCGGTTCTTGGTAAAATTGCTGGAGGTGCTGGGATTCCACCTTCTGAGGAAACTGATTCCATTAATAAAGACATTTTCCTCCGCAAAGGCATTGTTCGTTTACCAGCAGGCGGAGATGTCATTCAATGCTCAGGTGCTAAGGACACGTAAGGCATTGTTTGAGGGAAGATATATTTCACTGCCTCAAAAGAAAGAGGTGCCTTTAAGCACAAGAACGTCATTTAATATCGATGTTCCATAGGACAACTGTCACTACCATTTTATTGAACCTTTACGAATGAATATATTTCGGCACCATAGGTGTGAATTGTTTTGGAAATCCTTCGACTTCTTATCAAAATAAAAAAAAATAACATACAATGCAGTTCAGGATCCGCTATGATAAAAAGGATATCAAAATAAAAAAATATCTTATGCAAAATAAAAATCGTTTTGTTTTCGTTAAAAATAGTATTTTTTTCTCATCTGGTTGGAGTTAACTTTAAAGAAACACTTTTCATGCAAACTCATTTATATTATAATATATAATTCTCGATTGGTAACATTTTTAGCTTTCAGCGATATATTTTTATTTTCTAAAATTATATGAAAAAAACTTAAATATATTTAATTTTAATTTATATGGAATTTAAGAATTTTTAAAATGTGTGTAGTTATTTTGGAATTTACAGATTATATTAAATAATTTACTAGCTGTTCACTCATTTTTAATTCAAAATTGTTTTTACATAAATATTTATACTTTTTTGAATACTTAAATAAAATAATATTTTGAACTTCGATCACGGAAAATATCAATGTTAGATTTTCATTTTTTTTCGTTTACTGATAATATTTAAATTACAGTTATCCAGTTAACATGAATGGTTATCCAGAATTATTCATATGAGCAGACATAATTATTTATAATAAATAAACAGATAGAACGTGTCTTTTATGTGAACAGTTACTTGTTATTATTAATAGCTGGCACTGCTTAATCACCGAAATATCAAGAAATCTTCCGAACCATTAAGATAAGAAACTTGGAAACTGTAGGTGATAGTAAGTAAGATTTTTTTAAATGAAAAATTTTAATAAAATTTATCTTGATTTTTTAAATTTCTTTCTGCAATCATTCCGGAATATATAACCGCCTGAAAAGGATTTTAACTATCACAAAATTCTAAAAAAATGGATTTTTAATATTATTTTATTTTAAAAACTTTAAAGCTTTGTTTTGCAAGCACATTTTGCAACAGTGCTAACAATTGCAGTAAAAAATTAAATTATTTGTATTGTTTCACACTATCTATTATTCTATTTTCTTTTATATATTAAGCTTATGATGAAAGTATGTCTTTCTGCAAATATATTTTCCGCAGATAAAGTAAAAATCCTTAGTTTAAACAGAATCTGACGACTATTTTGGTTTTCTAAGAAAGTGTTGCGAAATTAAATACGGCGTACTAACTATTTTTAACTAATAATACTACTAATTTATAACTAACTAACATCTATTTTCTGTTTTAAAATATGTAGAATGCAGAAAAATATTTCAACTCATTTCTGTCTTCATGATTTTTTTTTCATTTTACTGCCATCAATTGATATTTTTTGTATTTATAAACAAAAACAAATTCTCCTAAAACACTAATTAGATTACGGATTACGTACGATTTCATTTCTGTCCTTTTATTTTAGAGCTTATTTCGATTAAGTAGTGAATCTTGCGCACTATTACTTTTTTTTAAATATTGGATGATTTATCAGATAAATTCATGCACAGAAGGAAGAATACTGGCACAAGGTTTCAAGAAATAATGTGATCTAAATTCCTATCATCTGAATTAAGAAAATACATGAAAGTAAAATCTCCAATAAATGACTCAAATATTAAGCAAAATCAAACTGCTATGATTAGTTTGAATCCTTTGTCCACCAAACAAGGCTCACTGCTATTACCAGATTTTGAAAATAAGAATGCTAGATGAAGCTGCCTCATCATGAAACACTTTAATCGTAGTGATCAGAAATTGAAATTTGTCAAGTATTGAGTTAGAAATGAGTTTCGGAAATTCATCTCTAACAAAGAAAAAACAATTACTGCAAAATTACATGATTAAATGCTAACGCTAAACACTATCGTTGGTTTATTGTTAGTTTTTTTAGATTGACTCTAATTTAATGTCGCGGAGATTCGTAAGGTTCGATTTTCGAACATTTAAAATGCAATAAAAGAATTATCATCATTAATTAAAATTAGTCTAGTGAGGCGAGTAATTCCTTTCAAAACTCTCTCAAGCTAGTATTTCAATAGAAGCTAAAGTTACTGACACAGATTTGCTTTGGGAATAAAGGAAACTAAGAAATAGAAATCAAAAGAATATAGAATACTTCTCTAATGTCAATATATAGTATGTTCCGCAGGAAGTTTTTCTATTAATTTAATAATCCCCCCATGTCAAGGATATTAGAATTATTTCCTACATATTATAAACACAATTTCTTCTTAATTCTTATAATTATTTATCAAGCAAAATTTATGATTTATATTAATCATAATATTTCTTGTGGTTATTTCCTTCTGACAATATGACGATCTTAATTAATATACTGTTTCGTGGACAAGCTTTATACAGACTGATGAAGTCAACTAACAATCTACAGTTATCTTAATTATATAGTATTTGGATTATATAAGAATTTGTAATATTTTCGATCTTGAGGTTTCATGTGCAAATGTTGCAGATTATATTCCGCTAAACATCTGAAATGACAGTTCCATAATCCAAATATTTCTGCATGAATAGATTCTTTTATGGAATAAGGAGATGTGAAAGTTCGGAAATGATATTGTAAAATCAGATAAGTTTAATCAAAATTATGACTTGCAGTTTTCACGCTCATTGCTAAAAGAATGACAGTTTGGGATTCTAGTCGATTAAAATAAATACTTAAGCAAACGGAAAATATTTTAATCCTTTGAAACATTGTCTTTTTTTATCAATAAACTGTATAGGAATCAATATTTTCTCTGCATATTACAAAACTGTTAAGATTATTAAAATTAATATAGTTTCTAATTGTGCATGGAAATAAATTCAATTATTCTCACTATATAATTGATTAATATATAAATTATTGTCTATATTTTATTTAAATATAGCGCATATTTTATCTGAAGAAGAAAAATCAAAATTATGTATTTTTATAATTTTTTTAACATAATTGACGCGGATATTAATTCGCACCGAATTATTTCCAATAAAAATTTTCCAGAATTCTTTTATATTTACATTCAAAGAAAGGATATAAAGAGGCTTATATTCCTGAAAAGTGCAACTTTTATTATTTTTATTTGTAATCATCTTCTTAACAATGATATAACCAGACTTTTCATTTATTGATTCTTCCTATATTAGCAACTCAGTAGAAAAAGTAAATTCTTTTGCTTTTAAATAGTTAATCGAAGTTAATTATCCATTATAATCCCTCCGCTTTCAGTATTAATTAATGTTTGTCTTAAATCATTAAATGTATTTGAGTTGAAATGCTTTAATTACTTAATGTCCTTTCGAAAGCGAAATGGTTTTCAGATGTAATTCTTGATTCTATCTTTTTTTTCTGCTTCATTTTCCGGAAAGGAAAAAAAAATAATATTCTTGAGGCTCTGATATTGGTGCTAATGCTCTGATGGACCTTTTATTTAAATTATTTAAAGCTATACATTGTTTCTTTTTTACCCTTAATATTATATTAAGGATTTATTTTGAAAAATTCTTAAGTGCAATTAAGAATTTATTTCGAAATGTAATGTTCCTTTAATCCAATGACACTAAGTAATAATGAGTTTTCAAAGATTTCTTGGAGCCATAAATAAATAATTTTGAAATTACAAATATTTTTGAAGCATTCTTATATAGTAAGAAAATGCTATCAAATAAGGATAAAATAAATATCAGTTCAACATTGTTTTAAAAGTTTCAGATCATTTAATATAAACAAATATTTTATGTTAATCGTTAATAGGAAAAGCTTTGGAATATTTCTTTAATTAAAATGTTTATAGTTATTTTTTTCAAATAACAGTTTTTTAATTCAAAAAAATTACAGATCATATATATATATATATATATATATATATATATATATAAAAAATTTTTTTAAATTAAATTTTTAATATATAATATTTAAATATATAATTAAATTTTCAAATTCTCTGTATTACAAAATAAGTAAAATACTATAACAGTCAATCAGTGTATGCATCTAAACGCTATCGCAAAAATAGGGTTTTGTATTCAGAATTAAATGAAATTAAAATTCTTAACTTTCATTCTTAGTTTAAAATTACTCTTTTCAATAGGTTGTTAATTTATGTCGTACGTACAATCAAATCTGATTTTATTAAAAATTCTAGACAACAGCTAGACGTTTGCCTTATCATCATATTTAATTAAATATTATCAAGACTCACTGAGATATTTGATAAATTGTAATTCAAAATATTGATTTTATGAAGACAGTATTTTAAAAATATCATTACTTTTGAAAAAATTGTTGACGAAATTCATTGAGCACTGAAAGTTGAAAAGTATAAGAAAATTCTTCACTCAAAATAATTATGAAATTCTCTAAAGAGAATAACCGTGTAAATGTTACCTCGAAAAATTTCGAGTATTGAACTCCTTTTTGCATCTATAACTTAAAAAAAAAAAAACGAATCTGAAAAGCAAGTAAATATTTTCATATGCTATACAAATCTCACGAAATTCCTATAAAATATAATTATATCTTGAGAGAAAGTAATCCCGTAGCACCAAATACTATACCAATGTTTTCAAATAGGATTGAGTGTCGTTATTTTACATTCAAAGAACTTATTTATAATATTTCGCTATAATTAATGCAAAGAACTGTTTTGAAAAACGTTTTATAAGATTCTAATATCTTTGATGTACGGTAAAAATAAAATTACATTTAATAAGTCCAATATTATAAAATATTTTATTATTATTAATATAATATATGCGTTTCCAATAAACTTGGAAAATTGAAGTAAGATGCCTGAAGTAAATCTAATTTTTTTTATATTTTTTCTTTAGTTTCTTTTAAAGGAGGAAAAAATAGATAAAAAACGATAAATAATAATAATTTTTGTTAATTATCGTCATACATTACAGCATCGTATTTCCCATATGCCATTAGTTTCTTGTAGAAAATTGATTTTTCAATTTCAGAATAGCTAATTTATTATTTAGTAAGTTAAAATATCAATCTAGTTCTCAAATCTAGTACTTAATTATATCGAAATATATGCACAAGGTTTGTAATAATGAAAAAGTGAAAAAATAATCGACAGATGGCGCTTCATATTAAAACATAAGAAATAACTAGCGTACCTTTTTTTAGCAAAGACTATGTTTATAAAAAATGGGAATCGTGTAGGCTGTCATTCACCAGAATACCTACAGTCGTGACAAGACGCAATGTACAACATAATTCTAGGTGTTTTCAGAAATTGTCATAGAGAATTCTCTTTTAGCATCACTATTGAAATGGGCCAATCGAGGTAGAAGTGCAAACTCAATTAGCCCTATATCTAATAGTGACACAGAATAGATATCTGGAGTCTTAGGAGGTCAAGAGGATGGAAGTGGAGGCTCAGCACATGGTCGTCATCACACAACGTGCACAAAAGATATCCACAAGGGTAGAAATAATGGAGAGTTGGTATACCATCCTGCATAAAAATCGTACCTTCCAGCAGATGTTTATCATCCAGATTAGAAATAATTGGATTCGGCATATTCCTCCTTTTTTCTCATAGTTTGAAAAGCAGAATCAGCAAATTTCCTCGAAGAAAAAGGGTCTGATCACTATAGATGTGGTAAATCCACAACACACCGTGACTTTCTGGTCATGAAATCGAGTTTCTATGACAGTTCTAGAATTTTTAGTTATCCAAATTCCACAGTTGTGGAATCTGACAGACCGTGAGAACATGAGAGAAGCTCTGTCGGTCCACAGTAAATTGGACAACCAATCGTCATCTTACCCAATTTGTTGTACTTTTTTTGTTTCAATAAAACCCCACAGCATTTCAAAGATTTATGTCAATTTTTATTCCACGAATTACTAAATTTTTAAATGTAACAAACTTTTGAATCACACGGTATATTAAAATACAAATAATTTAAATACCCCCCCCCCAAATATACTTAAAATTCTAAGAGTATCTATACTAAATACTAAGATTTTACGCTATAATAATAATAATAAATTGACATGTAACGTAATGCAATGCCTTATATACATATAATGTCAATTATATTTCTAAACGAGAAACATATTTTAGAAAGAACACAGCTTTGCATTTTTCTGTAATTGAAAATTGTTCAGCATTATTATAAAGGAAAATTCCGATATATGAAGAACTAAAAAGAGGAAAAAAGTTGAGAATAAAGTTGATTAATAGAAAGTATATTCCTAATTATAATATTAATAGTTATTGCATATATAAAAATGTCTTAATTTCTGAATAATTGAAATAAAGCACCGAATTTCGGAAAGCTGTTTTCACTATATAAAAACCACATTAGATACACAGAAAATATAACATGAAAATCCCGAATTATTTCCTACATATTATAAACACAATTTCTTCTTAATTCTTATAATTTTTATGAAGCAAAATTTATTATTTATATTATTCATAATATTTATTGTGAAGATTTCCTTCTGACAATACGACGATCTTAATTAATATACAGCTTCTTCGACAAGCTTTGTACAGACTGATGATGTCAACCAACAATCTATAGTTATCTTAACTATATAGTATTTGGATTACATTAGAATTTGTAATATTGTCTATCTTGTGGTTTCATGTGCAAATGTTGTAGATTGTATTTCGCTAAACATCTGTAATGACAGTTCCATAAAATATATGCATATAAAATATTTCTGCATGAATAGATTCTTTTATGGAATAATGAGATGTGAAAGTTCGGAAACGATATTACATAATCAGATAAGTTTAATAAAAAAATATGACTTGCAGTTTTTACGCCATAGCTAAAAGAATGACAGTTTGGGATTCTAGTTGATTAAAATAAATAAATCCCCTTCTTCAATGGTAATATGAGAAAAAGATTAGCAACATAAAAGAAGACAGTTCTCAGAGGAAGCCTGGAATTTCACTTACTTTCTTCTTTCAATATACACTGAAGTGACAAAAGTCATGGGATGACTGTTAATATCGTGTCGGTCCTCCTTTTGCCCGGCGAAGTGCAACAACTCGACGTGTCATGGAGTCCACAAGTCGTTGGAAGTCCTCTGCAGAATTTTGAGTCATGCTGTCTGTATAGACGTCCATAATTGTGAAAGTTTGGATGGTGCAGGAGTTTGGGCACGAATGGACCTTTCGATGATGTCCCATAAATGCTCGATGGGATTCATATCAGACGTTCTAGGGGGCCAGATCATGCGCTGGAATTGTCCGGAATGTTCTTCAAACCAATCACGAACAGTTCTGGCCCGGTGACATGGCGCATTGTCATTCATAAAAATCCCATCGTTGTGTGGGTACGTGAAGTCCATGAATGGCTGCAAGTGATCTGCAAGCAGCTGAACATAACCATTTCTAGTCAATGATCGGTTCAGTTGCACCAGAGGACCGAGTCCATGCCATGTAAAAACAGCCCACACCATTATGCAGCCACCACCAGCTTGAACAGTGCCTTGCTGACAGTTTGGGTCTATGGCTTCGTGGGGTCTGCGCCACATTCGAACTCTACCATCAGCTCGTAACAACTGAAATCGTGACTCATCTGACCACGCCACGATTTTCCACTGGTCTAGGGACCAGTCGATGTGCTCACGAGCCCAGGAGAGTCGCTGCAAGCGATGTCGTGCTGTCAGTAAAGGCACTCGAGTCGGTCTTCTGCTGTCATAGCCCAAGGAAGACAAATTTCGCCGCACAGTCCTATAGGACTCGTCCCTCGTACGTCCCACATTGATTCTTGCAGTTATTTGACGAAGTGTTGCGTGTCTATTAACACTGACCATTCTACACAGACGTCGGAGGTCTCGGTCGTTAAGTGCAGGTGATCGCCCACTGCGCTGTCCATGATGGGATGTGATGCCTGAAATTTCATACTCTTGGCACACTCTTGATACTGTGGATCTCGGAATGTTGAATTCACTAACGATATCCGCAATGGAATGACCCATGCGTCTAGCTCCAACTAACATTCCACGTTCAAAGTCTGTTAATTCTCGTCGTGCCACCATAAATCACGAAAACCCTGTTCACATGAATAACTTGAACACAAATGAAAGCTCTGGAAAACGAACTGCGCATTTATACTTTTTCGCTGCGATACTACTACCATCTGTATATTTGCATATTGCTATCCCATGACTTTTGTCACTTCAGTGTAATGTATTTATTAGGTAGAAGGGGTTTTATATATCTGTATTCAACTATATAAAATCCATATTCATCTATACATGTAGAAATGTATTTCTCTCTCTCTCTCTGTCTCTCTCTCTCTCTCTCTCTCTCTCTCTATATATATATATATATATATATATATATATATATATATATATATATAAAGAGAGAGAGAGAGTGACACACAGAGATAGAAAGAGAGAAAGAGAGAGAACCAAATAGATAGATAGAGAGAGAGAGAGACATAGAGATAACAAAGGAAAATTCATTTAAAAAAGTAATTATAATTTTTTAAAATATTTCTTTCATAACAGCAAATAAATAGACATCAGATAACGTTATCAAATGTTTATGTATGTTACCGCAGATTTTGAAAGTTCTCTCTTGCTAGCGTTTTCACTGAAAAATAGGTTTTAGTAACTATAAAAAAAAAACTCACCCAAGCTGATAAATAATTTTCTTTCTCAGTTTGTCAAATATGATGAAATTCATTTTTTATGTCATTTTATTCACAAGGGAAGAATTCACACAAAGATTATTCTACTTCCTTTTGTGATCGTCTGTAGCAAATCAGTGAGGTGTTGCGTTTTCCAAATCTTACGGCGTGAAACAAAATTCGCTGGAGTTGTATATCGTGTTATTTAAAATTTTTTAGAGCCTTGATGTTCTTAATGTCATTCTTCTTTTCGGAAAACCATTTCTGTTTTTCTAAATCCCTTTTTCACTTAAATCTTCAACACGAACGTTGCACATTTTCTCCTTGTTTTTCCAGTACTTTGTTTTCTGTCATTTTTCTTTCATTCTGTGCGCTTTTCTTTCCGTGACGATGATTTTTGTTTCTTCTTTGACTTACTTTCCTCATGATCTTCATTATAATATATTCACAAAGCGGATAAGTTTACAATCTAAGTAACTTTTTCATAAAGAAAAAATAAGGTTTTTTTCTTTGTTTGCGATAAAATCAAGATGTAAAATATTATCATAATAATGCATATCATAATGGCAGTCATCTTCTGTAAATAAGAAGAAATAAGGGGAAAAATTTTCCTTTTCCTTCACAAATTATTTTAATTAAAATTCCATAAAATTCACCACTAATTTTAAAAAATCATAGTTAAAGGGTTTCCCTTTCTATTTTACTCCTAAAATCTTTGTAACTGAAATTTTTATATTTTAAAAAAAATGCTTTTTTTAAGTTGATTTACTCCGTTTTTTTCTATTTCATTCTGCAATAATTTTTTTAAAAATGACTCCATGGTAATAAATAATTTTAAAATTTCATCATTATAACTTAAGTGTTATCATCCATGTATGCAACTAACAAAAAGTTAAGATAGTATTTTTTGGTAACTATCGAAATAAACTTTTGACTTTAAATTTATAGATATGTGAAGCAGAAAGTTATCACTTTTTGATGTAATTTAATTTTTTATGTCAATAATTTTTGGATAATATTTTCAAACTATCAAGGATTACACATAAACAACGTTTTCAACAATTTTATGTGTAATCATGTGATTCTTTGTCTCTTGGAATGTATAGGTTATAGTTCCCTGGTGGAAAGGTCAGGATTTTGAGATTTGATGAGTAATACCATTTTGAGGCTTATACACTTTTCTGTACACTCATACACCGGTGTTCGATAATATGAATTTAATGCTAATTTACCCTTTTCACAATAATTTTGTGTTGATTTTCAAACATGCTATTTTTATATCATCCTGATGTTTCGGCGTTTACTAGTTGCCTTGAGGATTTTTTTTATCATTTTTTAATGTGATTGATTAAAAAAAATATTTATTCTCTCTGTCTCTTATTTTTTCTTAAAAAAATACAGTAATTTTTTACTTTATTTGAACTTACTTTTTCTCAATGTTCTCTTTCTACATCCTTTGGATAAATGGACTTTGAATGTATTAGCGCATTATGTAAGAACTTTATTTTAACTTGCACTTCTTCGGTATTCTCTTTCTACAGCATTTGAGTGGACGTGTTCTATACGTATTAGTGAATTATGCAAGAACTTAATACACTATATTCGAAAGAAGTATTTTATATTAATTCTATATTTTTTTTAATTGAAAGTAGGTTTTTAGGCCATTTAAGAGGAAATCTATCAGGTTATGAAAGGAAAAATGGACAAAAGAATCAAAATAATTCTTTAGTTCTCTTTCATTTTTTTTTTAATTTTACCACTTAACATATACGTCTATCGTTCTACACTGTTATACTTTAAAAAGTAGCTCATTATAACTAATGACACCGTTTCCCTGTTTGTAAGATAATTTAAAAATACTTTGACTAAAATTTCGAAATTTTTAAATTTTTCAACCAATATATCTTTTTTATTAACTTATAAGATTATTCATTTTAAACATAATTATCTCAAACAACATACTATTCATAATAACAACTTATTTTATTTTCTGAAATCATAGCAAAAGAATTTAAAGTTTTTAATTGAAGCAAAATGACAAAGATAAACTGAAGAACTCGTCAATTTTCTTAAAATGTTTTTTACTAATTTTATACCCCTAAATTAGGAAGTTTTTTTTCATAAATCATAAATCTATGGATAATATTTTGATAATCTCAATTTTGTAAGATATGTTAATTCAAAAACAAGCACATATACATTTCAGAAACTTTGAAAACAGCAAATACAAAAAATGCTATTTACACAGAACAAACCCTACCTTTGAAACTGAAATTTACTTCTTCAAACGAAAATAGAAAGAATTTTGACACTCGTCAATTTTATTGAATTTACAAAGAAAGTAACAAACATTTCATACATATGCGATCCATTTTTAATCTACATCAGAAAACTAGGATAAAGTAGGGGCACTAACACTTTTATTTGGATAATCTTCATATATTTTCACAAATTTAAAAGAAGAAAAATTTTGCTTAAATTCATAATAAAGCAGTGCTTTTTTCATTTACATCCTCAGCTAAATTTTTATATACAGTAAAGACATTTTTGTATATTATTGATGATAAAATACTTAACAATGATAGATTAATAAATGTACTTTCATATTTACTATTATTATATAAAATAAAAATAAAATATTTTATCAGAATTGTAATCTTGTTCAGACATCAGAATCATCTTGTTATTGTAGCGGTGTAAAATTACATTTTTGCGTTATCTTTACGAAATTTATAACTAATCAAAATAAAAATTTATTCAAACTACGTATAGTAAACAAAAAGGCTATTCTAAACCTTTCCGAAGCTACCGAAGAAATATCTCTTCTTTCAGATACTCCCAATTATAGGTTTCTATTGGCTAAAATTTGTTTCTTATGAAAAAAGTAAAAGTATAAGTTTAGATATGTATTAGAAAGTTCAACCTATCTAAAATGTCATGAGAGACAAATTTTAGCCCACAGAAGCCTATAATTGGAAATACAAGATATCTCATCAGTAGCGTTGAAAGTGTCAATAATGTATGTAAATAATTTACTGCAAAACCTGAATATAATAAAAAATAGTCATTTATTAAAATCATCATCTTGTTAAACGCCATCTTGCCTCCATATTTTCTACAATTTTTCAGGATTAATTAAATTCTGAAGATAATATCTGTAACTACACATTTGTTCATGATAATTTAACCGCCATTAATCTGTACTTTGAAAGCTATTAATTAAAATTCTACTCGGTATTTACATTTTAATCTTGTAGAATCAACACAATAATCAACAAATCTGAGGTTTACGTATAATATCCTCTCGAAGTATATCGAAAACTTAGAATTTTTACAAAGTTTGATTTAAATTAGCCTTAAAGAATTAATTTTTTTCCTAATCAAACAACAAATAATCAAAATATTACAATCTCTTAACATCCTATCCTAATAGTCAGCAGTAACAAATTTAACTTTAATACAAAAAATTCTAAGATTAAAAAATAACCAGTCTTTTCAAAAAGTAAAAATTTTATAGGAGCACATGAACATAAAATGTGGAGAATCTAATTTAATCTCATTCGCCGGAACGGAAGTAGAATTTAAAACGCTTTTTTGAATTTGGAGCGTAATTTCAGCTTCTGGACATTTTCAGCATATAAAAAAAAATTCTATCAATTTCAAGCATTGAATAATTTTACTCTTTAGCACTGTAAGTATTTTTTGTTTTTGTATTTTGGATTCATGGATTTTTTCCTAAAGAGAATCGCTTAATTTAAAGGAATGCAATTTTTAATTAAATTTTATTATTCTTACAGAGAACATAATTCTGCCGAAATTTCTTCTAGGATGGATAGAAACCAAATTTCCAAGAAAAAGAAAATTTGCATTGCAATTAAATTCTAACTTCTTTCTAAAGTTAAATAAATCTACTGATTATATGCATTTGCATAAAGGTACATATATGTTTAAACATTTCAAATGCAGGAAAAAGCGTTTTTTTGGGGGGGGGCGATATTTTAATTGAAGAAGCAATTGATAGTAAAATACACAATATATGTATTTTAAGCTGTAAAAAAATTTAAACTTCTAAGTATATACGAGTCTTTAATAATAGTATTAAAGCTGGTAATAATCATAATGTTAAATTCTAAAATAATATCCACATTAATATTGATAATAGCATTAATTTTTACGTAATAATTACAAATATTACATCAATAAAGTACAAAGTTTGTGAAAATAATTTAATTTTTCTTTTTACTATGGTTAAATAAGGTATAAAATATTAAATATTTATGTATAGATTAGAGTTTAATAATAGTATTAACGCTGGTAATAACTGTAAAGTTTAATTCTAATATAATATCAGCATTAATATTGTACATAGTTATAAAGTTTAATAAATGAAAATACTAAATAAGTAAAGCACTGAATTAATTAATAATTTTTTACTACCGTTATTAATTTTAATATTAAGACATGTCAGTCTAGATGTTTTATTAATATGGGATTAAAAATTTTTAAAAATTAAGATCTTAATTTCACAAAAAAATGTGAAAATTAAAAAATAATGTTTAGGGTTAAAAACAGTAAAAATTAGAGGAAGAAATCAAATGATATGTGAGTGATAACAAATAGACCGAAAATATGTTTTGTAATTCAAGAGTGTTAAATCAGTATCAATATTCAACATAAAAAAAAATAGTGTTTCTTAAATTATTTGAATAAAATTATGCACAAAAAATCCGCATTTAAAAGCTTAATTATAACTCCTAAATCGAGAAGAAGAAACAAATCATAGTAAAAAATGTATCTAAGAAAATTAAATATACTTTAAAAGCAGTAGGGTCATTTTTCCTAAGGTAAAACATTCGTTTTCTGAATGTTTCCTTCCTCTCATTTGACTGCTTGACTGACAGCAAAAAAAAAGTTTGTTTTCATTCAATTTTTTCTGCCATTTTCTGCCTGTAAAAAATACAAAGCATTTGTTGTGAATTCTTTATAAAAGTAAATTGCACCTTCGGGCTTAATTATGTTCTTGAAAGGATTGCTACAGATGTAGAGATTCTTATTTCTTTGGAACTGGATTCTTTTGACATAGGAGATTTTCCGGGGCGAACATTGTACATTTTCTATCAGGAAGAGGCGTCATTCCAGATGTGGAGGACATGCAAGGTATTATTTGTGAAAAGATTTATATTTGTCTGCCTCAATACAAAAAGACAACTTTAAACACAAAATCTTCGATATCAGTGTCCTGTTTCAAGAATGTCACAAGTGCTTGTCACTACAAAAACTCTTTATTGTACAATCTCTAATCCACTTTCAGGAACACTTGTGGTTAAATCATCGTACATTTCTTGTTTTTAAAAAAGTCAAGTAAATGGACAGATTTCTGAAAGAACTTTGGATTGATTTTTTTTTTCGTAAAATTATTATATTATCAATTTGTTTAGTAATTATTTAATAAGTGTATGCATTTTTGTTGTCAATAAATCGAATGACATTTGTCAGAGATTATTATTTATAGAATACAAATCTTTGTTTTACAAAGAATTACCTTTCCTACAGAAAATACATTGTTTTTTTTTCAATTATATTAATTTGTAATTGTTTCGGAATTATTTTTGGGCACTGTTTTGGAATCCTTCCTTTGAATTTATAATTGTAATTAAAATTCTCTGACTTTGCCTTATTTAAACAGTATAAATTTAATTCGAAGACTTTTTAAATTCATTTTAATTGCCATTAGGCTAATAAATGACTTTGTCAAATAAACCTCAAAATATTATTTAAAAATTTGACAAATTTTGTATGAGTAAGGGGTTATTGAAAACCTCTATATACATTAAGAATATTCAAGGACTTTTATATCGATAAATGAAACTTATTTTATTTCAATGTTTTATCAGATATTTATCTATGCTAATTACCCAATGATTGCTTCTAATACAATAGCAAGAATATATTATACTATCATATACTATTATGATCATATCATGCAATCATATATTATTTTCTGTATAATAATTTTGAAATTTTTAATGGAAATATCGAAATAAAATTAATATTTTCAGAATAATTTTTGACATCTACTTGTAAAGCAATTATAAACGTACTAAAAAAAAAGTGTTTGAGGGGAGGGATTTTTTTTTACGTATAATTTTAAGTTACTCTGGACTTGTTTTCTTTCCCTTAACAAAATCAAAAGAAGTGTGTTAAGCGAAGGAAATGTTACTGAATATTACAGTGAAAGTAAACTATTGTGGAAATAAGAATAATAATAATAAGAAGAAGAAGAAGAAAAAAACTAGACCATCCTTCGGCTTGTATACAGCCACCCCGCCACATGTTCGACCATCCTGTGTGGCTGCAAACGTACATGAAATACTCGGGGTATGGCCATCTTTTCGCCAATCGCTCTACCAACATTGCCAAGCTTGCATTACTGTCGGTGCCTGCAATTTTGAACTTTTACGTAGACATTACTGTAAAAAAAATCATTTAGCCACGACGTTGCAAATAAAAAATGCGATTTTTTGTATTTGTGTTTCAATGCCTCATTTTCGGTCATTCCTATACGATAGTTTTTTGTTATAGTGAGTCCTACCCCCCTGAACGTATACACAAACACCCATACATATTATATATATACATTTATATACACACACACACACACACGTGTGTGTGTGTGGTTTAAGAGCGCCATCTATTTTACTAATATTTCATTATTTCGTTTTTTATTAAAATATTGATATTGCAGTAGATTTTGTTTTAATTTTATTAAGTTATGAGAAAATTAAATTTTTGAAAATTTTAGAGTTAAGAATAGAGTGATAATTACATAGTTTAATTATTTTAAAGCTGAATTCGTCTCTTTTATCATAAATATCAACTATTGTTTTATCATTAGCAATTTCGATCCTCAAATCCAGATAAATAGCTTCAAGATGATTTTTATTTGTTTATGTTAAAATTAATTCTTTAGGATTGCAGTTAGTAACAATATGGGTATAATCTAAGTTAATCAAAATTAAATAATTAATAAATTTCCATCCATTTATTAAGTAATTTGTAATAATTTTTTTTTCTCGTAATAATGTAGAAAAATGTTGGCTAAAGCCCTTGAGAAAGCTGTACCCATTGGAATACCCTTAACTTGTTTGTAAAAATTACTACCATTGCAAACATAGTTTTCGGTATTATTAAAATTGCATAATATCAGCCATTAATGTTTATTAATTATATCTTCATTTAAATATTCGTCATATATAAGAGTACAGACATTTATTAATTTCTCATGGGGGAGGTTGGTATATAAATTTTCAAAGTCAAAAATATTAATTTTTTAAATTTTGTTATCATTTTGTAAATCCAAAACCTTTTTTGTTATTATTAATAACAAAGCAATCTTCTTCTTCGATTTTACTTAGGAAAAGTTTTAGGTATTCGAAAAATTTCTTCCCTATGTAGTAATTATAACTGCCTGTACTACAAGAAATGAATCTAAATTTGATTGGTTTTTTATGAAATTTAACAGTTGGAAAAAAATAGGGACACTTTAAGGAGCATGCTTTAGTTTTAGTTTTTTTAGCGAAAGCTAACATCCTTTTGTCAAGTACTTTTTTTCTCTATTTGTTTCCAACTGTTAACTTTCATAAAAAACCAATTAAATTTCAAGGGATTTTTGGGTCACGAGGTGTCAATACTTTTAACATACATACATATACATGTACACATGTATATATATATATATGCATACATGTATATATATATATATGTATACATGTATATATATATATGTATGTATGCATACATGTATATATATACATATACATGTGTGTGTCATATTTTTCTTAAAAAATACGTAATATCAGAATTATTCAATTAAAAAAAATCATCTTATTCATTATTCACAGAATAAATTTCAAACGGAAAATTTATTTTATCAAGAAAGTACAATTTTTAAAACAAAATTTTTGAAACCCAATAAGATCTCGATCAAATTTTTATTCAAATTCTTTGGTATAAATTAGGATTTGTGTTCAGTAGTGAAAAATATTTATGTATTTGAAACATAATGCATATATTTTATTTGCAAAAGTATTAATTTGGCTAGAATATATTAGAACTTTAAAGCTGAAAATGAAACCATTTTTATTTCAAATAAAAAAATGACCTGAATTTTTAGTAGATAAAACCATTTTGCTTAATTATTTTTGAACAATACGCTGGAAAATTAAAAGTAAAGGTATAAACTCATAGAAAAAACAAAGATGAAAAATGCATATTTTTAAGGTATGTGAATTTTTGCCTTAATGTCCTGATTATTTAAAATTTTCCTTAAAAGCTTCCAGACATTTTAACAAAAACATTTAATTATTTATGAATAGAGATATGAAACAAAATCAAGTATTAGATAATGCTTAATGTAATATTAACGAGAAGAATCATAAATAATTTTCTTTGCCACATAAACATAATTACTCACTCTAAAATTTATAAGATTATCTTTCTTATTTTATTATTATTAATAAATTCAGGTATTAATAAACTATGAAAAAAATATAATGAAAAGAGAAGTTAATTGGTGCTTTGAAGACATCTTTTTTTTTTCTTTTTTTTCGAAGAGTTTTCTGAATAGAAAAAACATACCATTACCTGTATATAAAATATAAATATGTAGATTTATGCATACAGATATATAAATACTATTACTTAGTTCAACGTCTTATTTTTGTGACGCATGTTTCTACGATTGAAATATAATCTGAAATTAGATAAACAATATTATCAATATATTTACCGTTTGTACGCCTAAAATTCCTCGCCTTTACTCTCAAGATATCTTCAAGAACAGTGACAATCAAGAACTAATAAAAGACAGTGCAAATAACAGCTTACATGGTAGGAAACATATTTGCTCACATTCTATAAATTCTAACATATATATATAGGATGGTAGAATCATTTGATTCTGTGAGTTTCTGTGAGTTGTGTGATCATTTGATCTTAGAGTTATAGTTCGGAAGGTTTCCGATAGTCACGTATCTATTTTTTAACAATAAGTAAATATATTTAGTGATTAAATTTTTAAAAAATGCTGCTAACAAATTCTGTCCGTAACAAAATTGTATTAATGCTCCCATTTCTTTTGTACTATGTCTCCTTTTTACTTTCATTATTTGAACCATAGCCTGAAACTATTCTGTATGTCCAGGAACTCAATCCAAGTGATATTTAATTTTATAAAAAATGTTTATATGATGATCTGGTAGTTGTTTATATGACTGTTGTAATCGATTGAAGAGCGTAAGAATAATATATGAATGTTAGTTATTAAGTTTAAATTATCTCTCCAAAGTCAATTTTGAATGCCAGATTACGTGACTCAACCAGCCTTCAAATCATTTGCAGGACAGGAACTTGAAAAATAAGCCAAAATTTAAATTACAAGGATCTTGTAGTTTGTAATTGCTAAACTATTTTGTAAATACACTTCCATGAAAAAAACAAGGGCTTCAGAAAGCAACATTTTTATTCTTTTGTAACAAAGCCACCATTTCGATTAGAAAGAACATAAATCGCCAACGTATTCAAACGCTCCTATCATTGAAATATCTCACACTTTAAGAAAACATACAAATGTGAACAAACAATTTATATCCTTTTCGGCATTCCAGTACTTATTGGAATATCTTAAACAATCTGTTTCTCGCGTATTTCTTTCCTTTTTTTATAAAGTCGATTGTCGATCAATTAAAGTAAACACCATTATGCATTATTACCATGTCTTGTTGATTAGACAATGTAGTACTAGACAAAATAGCTACTTAAGACAATGTTCCTGTATTTAATAAATTTTCAATTTTCAAATAAATACTTTTTATACCTAAAATTCTGATTAATTTCTCTAAATTTAAGAATATGCATATGTGTACAAATTTATAGATAGAAATGTGAATCACTGAATACGCATAAATAAATGTAAGAAAAATTGTACGTGGGTCATTTTTTTTTGCTTTCTGCAGAAAAAATTTAAGCTTAACTTAAAACTTTTAACTTCTGTATAATAAAATTTTGAAATTATTTTACTATCGATATCTACAGAATCTATAGTGATTTTATATGATTATCCTCCTAAGTTCAGGTTAAAATTGGGCGTTCATGCCAAAGTGGAATATTTAGGAAAATAAAAGTTTGTTCCACTTTTTGAGACACCATCTATACATGCAAGAAAGCTAAATTTAACTTAAGTTTCAATTCAAGAAGATGCTTACTGAAATTCCATCAAAAATACTTTTTTCTCATCAAGCCTTAAAAATTATTACACTTTTAACAGAATAAAAATTTGTTTTGCCCAAGGTTTATCAAATACTCCTTGTTTGTTTGTTATGTGTCATCCTTTTTAGTATTAAAATAAAAACGCGAAGCACACGAGTATTAATGTTACGTTAAGTGGTATTTAATAAGGGCAAATTATTGGAAATATGAAATAAAAAAATAAATTACATTTTTGATTGTTATAAAATTAGCATCAAAAAATTAAGAAGTTTAAATTAATTACTAACTTAGCAAAAAGAAATTAATAATGTTTAACACAGAGTGGAACATTTGCAACCCGAAGTACTTTTTAGTAATCTAAAGATGTGAAACCTGCTTCAATTTCCTGGAGTAAGAAAATAGTTGATGTATATTTGTAGTTTATGTATTCTTTAACGCGTATGTTTACACTATTGTTTATATATTTTTAATGCGTAAACAATGTTTCACTTAAGTCTTATATAATTAATACGCATTATATAATTAATTGATAAACCTCCACTTAACCTCAGTTATATCAATACACATTAGCATACAGGCCATTTCAAAGCGTTTTCGGTTAATGAAATAGGACACGATTTCCACATTAGATCTGAGATATATATATATAAATCATTAATTCACTACTCAATTAATGCCATTTGAACCATGTATAGCACTTAGATACATGATTACTTAATTAAGTGAAACTGTTTATTGGAAAGTTTAGTATAATAGAAGGCACAATTTTGCAAGTTGGATCCTTGTGAGTTATTTAATGAACAGATTTTCAATCAAATTTAATTTTAGTGCAACCATTTTATTAGAAAGATAAGCTTTACAAAAAAATCCTATTAATTTTTATATGTTATTCAAATTAGTAAAAAAGTCATTAAATTGCAATTGGAATTTTAATTTCTTCAAAATTAAATGATATTTTTGAGATTTTCCTCTACAGCATTAGAAAATAATGGAAAATCTGATTTGTATGCGATTTTAAATTATAAAACCTTATGTTTTTAATTATATCAATTTAATTTCCATGCTAATTTTTCCTGAATTTTTGTATTTTGTTTCTCTAATTTTCGATTATAGTTTATCCAGTTGCCTTGAAATTGAAACCATTTTTTTGTCAAATATTAAATCGATGTTTTTCATATATTGGTGAAATTCAAGGAAAAGAGGATTCCGTTCAATATCTGAATAGTTTACATAATGAATGAAAAAATTGAATTTGCAATACCTAAAAGGTTAGAAGGAAGGTTAATGAGAAAATGATGTCTGGTTGTCATTGAAATATTTCATGCATGCAATTAATAAAACATACTTAAGACTGATAAAATAATATTGATAGAAAGTTTATGATATGTAAATAATTTTATAACGAAATCGTTGGCTTAATTGGAATGAAATATAATCAATATCCATGACCAAAAATATGGTCTTCAAACGCGACTTATGAATTATTTGTCTTACACTTCATAAGACAAAAACTATGTCTAGAATTTTTTTATATTTCCAATCTTCTTACAAGTAAAATCAATTATTTGGAAATATCTGGGAAATTAGAGTAGATATTTGCGACTAAAATTATAAACATTTCGTGCCTTGAAAATAGTTCACTCTAAAATTTAAAAAAAAAAATTATTTTTTGGCCCCCCCCCCCTCGAGAGCACTCTTCAACTTTTTCGTTAATTATTACTTTTGTTTTCTCTCCTCTTTGTTTAAATTTCATTTCGAATTTGCTTAACTCAGAAAATACATTTGTAGATTTAGGAATAACTCATTTTCAAGACATGGAGAACTTATAATCCTAAAAGCAAATAACACCTTCAATTTTACAGATAACTCTATGAAATATTTTTTCTGTATTTATTGTGGAATAAAGTTCATTTTTATAACTAGTATTCTGTGCGATAACCTTCATTTTTTGAGTTATTTTGGTAACTTCTACACAGCTACTTTATAGACACACACTATGTCTCTGATTATATGAGACACAGTTTTGAATTTAAATCATTTAAAATGACTTTTTCTGTCACTCTAAATTTACTTCACTAATTTCGCCATCTTATTAAGCTACATAGATAGTAACAAGTCTGTTCTATCAAATTCTTATTAACTCTGATGTCATTTCATATCATCCTATTTGCCCACTTGTTGATTTTATAAGAAATAAAGTAAGTCAAAGAATGGCAAAATGTAGAAAAGGTAAACTAATGTATGGAAAATGAGTAAACCAATGAATCGCAATTTGAATGATAACAGATAATGTTTGCATTTTCTTAATTACCAAATTTCAACTATCGTACGGATCTGAAATCATTCTTTGATAAATTATTCAAAATGTTTCAACCTTCAGCTTGAATAACAGCTGGAGGATTCCACTTTTTATCAAATTCATCAATAATTATGTTAATGTAAGGATGATTTAGTTTAGACTTATCACGCTTTATTCGATGTTATCAATGACAACAGTTTTTAAATGGCGAAAATGATTGCTTCATTTTTAAATTTGTTGAATTATGTTCCAAATGTCTATGAGAATCTATCCGATTGCTGTTATCGATGGTCTTTAATTCCTTGCCTGATTTAAATGCCCGAACACAGATTTTAAAAAGGTGTCCTTTTTATGATTAAAATGAAGTGATCCCAATTTCTATCTATCTTATGTCTGTCCAAATTATTATAAAATATGTCTAACGTCAGTCTAAAATTTTATCTTTTATGGCTCTTTAAAATTCATTGAATTTTACACCACGTGTCTCTCAGAAACCTTTCCGTTCCTTTATATCAACTGTCTTTTATTAGTCGTCTATTAATTTCCAGAGCATAAATTTGAGCAAAAAAGTGCTGTTTTCAGGATTTGTAATATCTAAAATTGCAGTATGCTGTTATCTATAAGATAATCATTTGTAGCCCTGAGCTGAAGTCGCATATTTCAGCAGTAAATGATACCAAATCAAAATTCCTTGCAAAATATTTTGTGACTTTTAAAATAAAATTCCTCAATGTAAGATTTTATTTTATTTTTTCGGTGGAAAAATATATCAAAAACAGACAAATGGGTAAAACATTTATCACAAATATTGCAAATTTTCCTAAATTTCTTTCAGTTATGAATGTATGTATTTCCTACAAGTGTTATGCAACTATTTTTATTAATATTGTTCTTTAAATCGGGAATATTTCACCTAACTAAATGACTCGTGCTATTTCGGAGCACAGATATCGTATTTTTAAAAAGATTATTAATTGGAAGGAAACCCAATTGAAAATATGCATAGGAAAGCTGATTCCTAAAAAAAGGGGAATAGAGTTTTAAGGGTTAAAAAACATTCATTAAATTCATTTAGTAATTCATAAAACAAAGCATACGGATAGGTTTGTATTTTCGTCCAATAATTACTCTTTAGATTATATTTAAAAAATTAAGATACTTTTTAAATAAAAGTTGAGAGTATTTCTGTACACTCTTTTCATTTAAATTGTTCCATGAACATATAGCTTTAATTTTGCAATGCATTTTTAACTTCTTTATACTCTTGAACCTTGAATTTTTTTGCATTGTGTGTTTTGTATAAAAATATAATATTTTGACATTTAGGAAACATGATTATCACTTATTTTGATACTATAACAAATTGCATTTCAGTGTGTCTGCTGGCAAAGAATATATATTTAAAAATAGCTCTGATGTATGCTAAATAGATACTGAGGCAATAAAACCTGAGCCTTCTCGTCAAATCTGTCTATTGTTTGTAGACTTAGACTGTTTGTAGGAGAAAAAATTGGTGATGCCATTAACTTTTAGAATTTAAGTTTTAGCATCTTTTGGAAGTGAATTTCGGTTAGTTTTTACATGTTATTTGGCTCCATCGTGAAAATTATAAAAATACAAATTCGTAATTAGTCGAGTATTGTATTAGGGATGGCAGTAGAGTGGTATGAGTAATTGTGCGAGATACCGCTCTTATGAATAATCTTTCAGCATTTATTGTTCTTACTGATTCGCTTCTTGTGAGTCGCTGTTTACTGCTGGTGCTTTTTCTTCGTGTTGCTGCGGCTTTGTTTTATTGTATCCGTATTTAAGTGTATGTGCAGAATAAAGTGCCCTTGTTTTATTTTTATTGTGCCTGTTGGACTTTTTGCTCTGTAACATATGAAAGGATTTCGGAAAATTATCTAAACAGAAGAAATATTTCTTTTATGCACTTGAGGTTACTTAGTAAAGGATTAAAAAAATATTTAAAGATCTTATTATGTTTTAATAAGGAATTATACACTCAAGTAGTTAAGAATAACAAAAATGGAAAATATCTTATTTTTAACCAATTAACTATATTTTTTAGGATTATCCAAAATTATTAATGTTTCCTATATTTACAAACTCACATACCATCTATATCACATCGTCAATATTATTATTCTAAGGAAATCTTCACTAAATACATGTAAGTTAAGTAATTATCAATTTTAAGGCATATTAACTACCATCCAGAAAAATATAAATTTGTAAAAAAAAAAAAAAAAAACTTTTCTTACACATTCAAGCAAATCAGTTCCGAAACAATCATTGTCAAAGAAGTTAAGAATTAGAAGCATATATTGTTAATCTTATCTCGTTCGTAATTTTTACTAAAATTTTGTAAGTAGACGTTTCAATTAAAGTAATATTTACATTTTATTCATGTATCTTTACCATTTAACGAAAAAAAAGTTGCATTGCCTTCTTTTTATTGTGTTTTGGGATAAAAATGACAGGAATGTCAATAAAAAACTCACTTTAGGAAAAATAAATATTTTATTGCGCACTTTTGAGTAATTTTATTGCGTTCTTTATAAAAGTTGATCCCATTTCTTTTGTAGAACGAAGGTAACTCAAACAAATGGCACCTTATTTTCCTTTTGTGATCTTTTCTAACAAATCAATGAAGTGTTGCTTTTTTTCCAAATCTACGGAGCGAAACAAAGTCCTTGAGCGCGATATTTTGGCTTATTTTCATTTCTTTTTCAACGGAACTTTCTCGCTTCTTAATGCCAGTGCTTCGTCTAGAAAAACGTCTTTTGTTTCTGTAACTCACCTTTTCATTCAAAGCGACACTTCCTTGCAATGCAAATTCTGCTTCCTTTTTGTTTCAGTACACTCTTTTTATTTATTTATTTCATTTCCGTACACATTACTTTTCGTTAGATTAAATCTTGTTTTCATTGTTAGGTTTTTATTATGATTTGTTTTGTAATATTTAGGAAGAGATGGCATTTTAAACAACATATATAAAGAAAAGATCGCTTTATTCTTCGATCTTAGAAACATACATATAAAAATGTATCCTGATGATACATATTCTAAAGATGATCATATGCATAAAATAATAAAATTAAAAACAGAGAAATTAAAACAAAGATATTATTTTCAACTACATTCACGAATAAATAGTCAAATTTTCATAAAATCCTACTCAAATTTTAATTGAACTGAAAACTGATAATATATTTCAATGTTTATATATTCATATAAGATACAACACTTTAAAAGCAATAGAAGCTTTTATTCTTCGAGAAACAAGATCTGTTAAGTTTCCCTCTCGTTCTCTTGATTTGCTACAAATTTATTCCCGAATTTTAAGAGAGTAAAAAGGCAAAAATATAGCAAACAGTGATATTTAAACCATTGATTATATAACAATGGAGCTCTTTTAAATTGATAATTGGAGATCTAATTATTTTTTTAAAAAAGATCAATTTCAAATTTTCCGTCTTTGCAGGCATAATTGGTAACCCTTCTGACATATAGTAGGATTTATAAAACGCATTTTTTTTATGATGTGCATAAATCTTTTGAAAAAAATTTAAAAGAATAGTAGAGAGGAATAAAATGATATTAGTTTATGCAAATAAAATATAGACTAAATGAATTCAGGAAATTTTATTTAAACATTTTCTTTATATCTCTTTGACAAATGCATTTTGAATAAAAAATGAATTATATACATAATAGAATGTTTCTTTAGACTTAAATATATTAAATGAAAAATAATGATACAAAAGCCCTAGATTTGAGAAAGTAAAGAGTTTAATATAATTTTCTCATTTCTCATAATCCAAAGAAATTTCTCAACGCCCATCCTGTATCAATTATTCAAAACTGTATTTACTTTAGCTTTGCACACGATTAACTGCTATTTTTTAAAACTGATATTTCCAAATGGACTTTATAGATTTAGTAACAATAATTTTTAATTTTCCATGCTACTCTATTCTCCTTCATATTTTGTATCCTTCATCTTTGTTACTGTGTCACCCTATTTTTTCACGTATTTCAAATTTATTCTAGCAAATACAATTTCTTATTTTATAAGCTATTAAAAGGAATCTGTATGCGTATGTAGTTCAATTTTACTCCTTAAATAATTTAACTAACTAATTATTATTCATTAAAATTTCACATTTCTTAGAAAATTTGTATCTGAAACAAGATGATTTAAAAATGTACCAGACTTTAAAATGTATGGATATATTTTCATTACTAAAAACTTCGTTTTTATAATAAAATGGCTGTATTTATTACAAGAAAAGTATTGTAATCAAAGAATGAATTTTCAAAAAAATTTTGGAACTCATTTTTTTATTTTATTTTCAACAACTTCTTATGAAAAATAATTAAGAACGTGAAATTGTTTTCTTTTCTCGTACTGGTTAATTATTCCCCTTAGGTAGAATACTTTTATCCCAGACGGAAAACTGTCAAATATTATACATTTGAATGATTGACGCATTTATTAAGTGTATATAATCCCATTTTAACCATTAAGTATTTCGGCCAACTATTTATAAAAATAAGAAGAATTTCTAGTTTTAAAGTAAAAAGATGAAAAAGTAATAACTTATTTTGAGAGAAATAAACAATAATACATTTACGCATTGAAACCTTAACTTCGATTATCTGAAAAATACAATTCACCATTTTTCAAGGAAATCATTATCTATTTTACAAGAATAAATATTTTATGGAAATTTATAAATATGAAAGGAAGATATTTTATTTAAAATGCGTTTTCTAATTGATAACTTGAATGAGAGTAAATTCAAATGTTTTGAAAGAAGTCTTTAAGACTTACCGTTGTATAGTTTAATTCTAAATAGTTTAATTCTGGAAAGTTTATAAATGAATTTTTTGCTGACTTGCGTTTGTTCTCGTAAAAAGGAATCACATAATTTAAAGCAACTATTTTTAATTAGCCTATTGTTCCAAATTCCACGAAAATTTACTTCTTGGATAGAAACAAAGTTCTTAAGAGCAGGATAAACTGTATTGTAATTAAAATCTGCATTTCTTTCCAAATCTAAGTGTTACTCTCTTTATTATATGTCTTATCGTGAATCTGAAAAATACAATTGTTTTAGTTAACTATTGGGAAGGGAAAAAAAACTTGTTTGCCTTTTTGTCTTATATCAATGTTTAGCAGTCGCGAAAAGAAGGTAGCATTATTTATATTGAAAATAAACGACATTTCCTTTAAATGTAAATTATTGTTGGATATTATTATTCTATTTGAATTCATGGTATAAAGTTTTTGCTTCTATTTTAGTAGACAACAATTATTTAGAGCAATTCTTTAGTGAAGACAAAAACTATTTTTATCTCTGAAATGTCTAAATAAAACAATTTAATATTATTTATAATTTAAGGGGATACTTAGGTTAGGTAAAATCATAACTTATAAACAAAAATCTACATTGATTTGTGAAACAATTAAATAAAATATTTATTTCTAAAGAAAGAATAACAAATGTTTTTGTTTTATATCTGCATTAAAATTCCATATAAAATTATTTTGTTTAATTTATCTAAGTTTTAAAGTGCAATAATTGGCTATATTCATAAAGATATTGTAAACAATTGATTTATGTCAGAGTGTCATTAGGCTCAAAACATTTTATTATCTATAGACATTATTTCAAATTTATTAACTGACTGCATTGTCCAATCATCTTTAATAATATATGTGAGGAATTATATTTAACCTAAGAGAAATTTTTGAGTATATGTTTTACTCGATTTTTGAGTAGAGCATGATGTAAGAAAGATTAACATTTTTTTTGAATGAGAATTTTTTTCTTCTAATTTTTAAAAAAAGCTAATCTTTCTTTCATTATATTAAAGACAAGAAATCAATGCCTTCTTTATTGCATTCATTATATTGCTTATTTCTTCTAAGTATCGTCTTTTAAAAAGTAAGACAGTCAACGTTTATTTTCTTTTTTGATTTTAAGAAATGCTCTAAAAATATTACAATCACTAACAAATACTTCTTATTTTCGTTTCATTTCACTTCTAATTTCATTTCTACATCCGTTATCATGCGATTTTATGTCAATACTAGATATAAAAGAAAGTCCGAAATATTCTTTAAACGTTGCGGAACATTCAGTTTTTTTCTCCTTATTGTAAAATAAGAAAACTTTAGATATTTTTTGTAGCACTTGTAGACATAATACAAAATATTTTCAGTTATTCTATAGTCTCTTTCGATTTATTCTCTGGCTCAATGTATTTTCTCATCCAATCTGTCATAAAATATTTACTCGATGTATTCAGTTAAAAATTTGACACCATTTCTACTTTTTAAAACTATTTATGCTCTAAAATTAAATGGCAAATTAATAGATTATGCTGAAGTTTACTCAGTTTTTAGTAATTTAATTTTTATATTGCGATTCGTGTTTCTAGAGCACGTTTTACATAAAATTTCTATATTGCTACATTGAAAGTATTCAAAAGTTTTGCATAAATGCAAAACCTATTCTTTTAGTGTAACTGGTTATTCTCAACAAAGTTTCCCTGGACTAAAATAACTAGAAAAATTCATGCAGTAATGTGTACATAAATAATTTAGTTTAAAATATCCTTAAAGGACTACCATCCGTTATGTGTTTATTACATTGATTAAAAGAGAGTGCAAACTTATTATCATGGAGGAACATTATGCCAACAATGCTGGTTAAATTTATTCAACTATTCACACAAAATTATAATGAACGCATTCAGTGTTAGCATCCTGTAACAGTGAGAGATGCATACTTGGATTTCTGTTGCTGTGGAGACAGACAAATTTAAAGAGGACAAACATAATGCATTGAAATGTGTTCTTCCAAATTTAATTTGGCAAAACAATTTCATGGAGAAATAGTTTTAAGTTCTTTCCAAATAATTTTTCTTTATTGTTATTCATTCTGTTAACATATTAGACAATGCGAAATAGTCATGAATTATTATTAAGACAATGAGTTTTCAACTTTATGGTAAACAAAACATATGCTTTCTACTTTTGAGGACTCTAGAATGCTTTCTATTGTTCCAAATTATTTGCAATTCAAACGACAAGTAACTGAAAATGGTGCTTTTGTCATTTATTAAATAAAAACTTTTAGTATATCAAAATTACAAATAAATGGGGTTATAGCCCAAAATATATTTATTTACCCGTATTGAAAATGTGGAACATCATTTAAGTTACAGCGCATGTCTAATAATATTTCCTTTTTATTATAAGAAGGCCGATTCTGCATTAGTTACATATCTGCACATCATAATTAGGCCACAAGAAGAAGCTCTTCTATTGAAGTTGTTCTGCCAAAAACAGAAGAACTCCATTACAACTGTAAAAGAATTCCATCTTATGAAGCGGATACGAAGAGATTACTGAAATAAATAGAACCATTTTTGGTACTTTATTAAATTTAAAGGAATCTACTACTTTTAGAGATATCTAATTTACAAAATTATAGAAATCACATAGTGGATGGAAAAATAAAACTGGATAAATCTCCTCAATGGAACTGAAAAAAAAATTGGTAATTTTAAATATCAATGAAGATATTTTTCATCTGTGTACTCAAAAAAGGAATTATTTAATTACTTATTAAGGAAAAAAAATAATTTTTTGAAATCTGATTAATAAAAATGCGCTAATAAAATTATCCTATGATTTCAAACACGTTCTTTTATATCTGAATCCAATATTTAAGGAAAACATGATTTTAATATCATAATTAAACAAAATTATTTGAATGGTATTAATTCAAAATGACTTATATTGGCCATTTCATTAAAAAGTTAAAGAAATGACTATATGTTATTTTTATAACTTACAGTAAGGATATTATTATACGAGCATATAAATTAATAGTTCTAATGCATTTTCAGAGTTTTTATAGACTTGAATTAATTATTTTAATGCGTCATCTCGAAGCTAAAATTGCAATAAGTGTCAGTTTTGATTTAAAAATACACTAAAAATTAAGGTGTATTATCAGTAATGAGTAGAATATTCAAAACGCAACCAAATCAAATTTTTAAAAAAAAGGGAATTTTGTAAAATTTCCTTTATCTCAGATTAAATAAGGAATTAAAATACCTAAAAAGTTTTCTTTTTCAATTTACACATAATTCTAATAGAACAGTAGTTATTAAGTGAATAAAAGTAAAATCTTCTTAATTAATAATCAATTAAGAAAGTGTTATAAAATTTCTTATTTCATGATTGCTGCTTTTCTAGATTAATGAATTAAGTGATTAAAATATTAATTAGTTAGTTTTTTAGATTAATTAATTCACTGTTTTAAAAGTATCGTCATTAAAATAATCAAAATATGAAACCGAAATGACTGTCACTAACTTGCCAGTGAGTCATCAAATTGAATACTTTTCTTGTAGAAATTTTTAAACAGTAATTAGAATTAAATTTCCATATTGAAAATTATTTCTAAGGAGAAAAGGTGTAACTAATGTAAAGTTAATAGCATTTTTGAAATCCTGGGACAATATTTTGGGCAGATGATATTAGATAAATAACTTTAACCCATTTATGCCTAAGGATAAAAAAATTGGAATTTTTGCATGACATTTCTGTACGTTAAGTAAAAAATATATATTAAAAATAACTATATTTGAGGGGTGTTCCAAAAATGGAACAGAAGTCATAAATGGGGTAAATGACCTCCTTGGAAAGTTATTTGTTTTCACAGTATAGTGAAAGTTATCCCCTTTTTTTATATTTTTCTTCTTGGAGAGGAAACCAAATCATTTCATAAACACATATTAAGAAACATTAATTTCTTTTTATATTTATCTGTAATCATTTCATAAATACATATTAAGAAACAGTAATTTCTTTTTATATTTATCTGTAATCATTTCAAATTTACCATTTTTGAAATTTAATTTTTTGTGTGGCAAATATGCAAGATTGTAAGTCAAATGAAAAATCTAAATTCACTTTAATATGGTGCATTCTATCAGCAAACCAATGGTGCACTGCAACATCCCCTGGCACTCTGCTGGAAATCAAATATGACCGTGGCTACCAGATTGCTATGGCAAGTCTAAAAATTGTCTTTCCTTTGAAAGTTGTAGAAAAATCCATCTTGTAAAAATTGCTGTGACCAATCAGCTTCACCGGATCACATTCTGGATTCTCTAAGGAAGACTTAATTACATTTATTATCATCGATTTTTAGAGATCAACATCCTACTGGAGCTGATCTTTTGAAGATAAGGAACAGTAACAATATTATAAGAGATAAGTAAAACTGCTTTATAGTAATGAACAGTAAATTGTCCTATATTGGTACATACCATCAACAAAGACTTGAATATAGCATAAGTTCGTATTTGGGTATAATAATGAAATAATTCTAAATTCTTTGGTTCATCAATTTGTTTTTTGTTCTCAATTAGAAAATATAATTATAGCTCCCCAAACTACTTTGAAGAGTTAAAAATTAGTTATTACATTTCTAAACGATCAAAAATCAAATTATTAATAAAAACCTGTATCAGATTCATTTGCGTTTAATAAGATACATCAAATATTATCTAAAATATAACAAAAGAAAAGTTTAATAGTTCTTCCATTCTATAAAGTAGGAAAATAACTTTAGCATATTCTTCTAGAGAATATTAAGAAATGAGTTTAAATGTCATAAGAAATAAACAAAAGTAACCAAAAGTATGAATCAAAAGTTACGAAGAACATAGAACTAATGATAAAGGTTAATATCTATTTAAAATGCACCAAATCGACATCCTTCAAATGCATCTCCAAAGTAAAGGTTAAAAAAAGGTGACTAAAAGTTTTGGTAGAAATATACCTTGACACGGATACCTTAGTCTCTCAGATGAAAATACCTGTAATCCTAAAAGCGACACGAAAAAGAAACATGAAAAAAAAAACTCTTAAAAAAATGAAGCTACTTAAAAACATGAGTGCGCTCTTCAAAGGTGAGATGTTCATTCCTGTTTTGCTTTAATTTCTTTCTCTCGTCTGGCTATGCAGTTAATAGAAAAAAATAGAAATCATCTGTGCTTATTTTTTTCTTCATCTTTCTTTTTCTGTTATTTCTAGTAAAAAAAAGTGAAAGGGATTTAATCTGAATCTTTTATAAAAATACACTGTGCCTTTGAGCTTAATTAGGTTTTCTGAAAAGAATTCTAACTTTTTGAGAAACTGGATTTCTTCAGCAAACAAAATTTTCTAGTGATCAGACATTCATTTTCTAGTAGATGACTCAGGTGAAAAAGACAGGTGAAAGATTATTGGAGAAAAGGTATAATTGTCTTCCTATAGTTCCTCCTGTTCTATAGAAAGAGACATCTAAAAGGCAAAAGCGCCATTTAATGTGATTGTTATACATGAATAATGTTAGGACCACATTTGGGTGCCTTCTTATATGAATATTATTGAACACTTTCAAGCTACAAAAAAATTCTTTTTGCTACTCCCAACAGTTTATGAGAACATTCGTAAAAAATTTTAGACACTGCAAAACACGACGTTAAAAATTCAGTTTTTTACCAACTATTTGAACATTTTAAAAGGTTAGCATTTGGTTGTTATGAAGTGAAAATTTGAAGAAATACTGAGAATTTTGGGCAGATTTTTATATTGTAGTGGCCTGATCCTCTTTTAATAGGATGATATATGTACAAGAAAATGAGGAGGACTGTAGAAACTGAACCATTTTGTGGCTGAGGATCAACCAACCAAAGCGCTATTTAATGTTTTATTTTGTACAGGAATAATGTTATGACCACTTTTTGTTGCCTAGATGCTCCCAACAATGCATGTGAAAATTTTCTGAGTACCAGAAACTCTCAAAACACTGAAATACGTGATGTAAAAATTTGACACTGTTTTTTTTTTTTTGCCAAACTTTTGAAAGTTTTAAAATGTTTTTGTTGTGGAACAAAAATTTAAATGAATATTGAGAATTTTAAGGAGACTTTTTTAAAGTAGTGGCTTGCTCCTCTTTTAAAACTATGATCGGTGAGCAAGAATAAGAGGTGGAAGGTTGGAGCCTGATCACTTTGTAACTTGGAACAACCATCTCAAGGGGGAAATCAGTTTGGTAAATCGACTTATAAACCATTTATTTCTTAATCTGAAAGAAAAAAAAGTAGTATTCTGGCAAATCTGTTGTATTCTAAAAAAAATGAGTGACCTAATTTTTTCCTGTTTCTTAAAAGAATATCTATCTTTTCTGCTATTCTTATTTTATATGGTTGCAGATAAATTTCATAGTTTACTTCGATTTTAGCTTTTTAAATAATAAACTATTTAGAAAGTATCAAGATCTTACTTAATATTTTTAAATTACTCTGTTTCAATTTTTGTGTTAGTTTCATCTTGCAAACTAGCTATCTGCTTGAAATAATGATTAAAAAAGAATAATACAAATTTTATGAACTAAAGCAAAATATAATTGTAAGAATTTTTTTTTAAATTTTAGTAAAATAAAACAATATGAGCAACTTTCAGATGTAAACAGCACAAAATCCTAAATTAAGACATTAATTACCTAAGGAATATAGAAAATATTTAAACTATTTTCTTTTCCAAGTAACAGAATGAGAAAATCGTTATGCCAAGAACTTTTATCTGAAATTACACTCCATTATCGAAATGAAGAATAGCGATATATGTATTTACAAATAAATTTAGAGATTGTAAACAAAAGATAATGGAAACTGAAATTTATTTTGGTGATAGCTATTTTTAAATTAAAATCTAATTATAGATTGCTTATATTCATTAATGTGTATCAGTAATTTATTGACTAAAAGCTTTTTTTAATAATAGAAAATGATTAAAAGAGTTTAATATGTATCTGGGTTTTTTCAACTTTAGAAAAATCAGAGAACGTAAAATAAATTAATTTTGTCAGCAACATTAATTGGTTTCTATCCTTTCACAATCTTTCGTTCCTGATTATCATAACAAAAGCTCTGAAAAATTTATATTGAGAAATATTTCGGTGTAAATTAGAATCTGTGTTTATTATCTAAAAGTTGCATGTATGCTTAGTCTAGAATATTTCCTTCTTCTTTTACCTACTTGAAAGAAAGTTAATTTGCTGAAATAAATTAAATCTGAAAACAAGACATTAAAATGAAGCAAGTCTGTTTCGCTTATGAATTTAAAATGGCATCAACAGTGATTCTCAGTTTAATAAGCATGTAAAAAATGTGTAAAACCTTCGGATGAGAAATAAGAAATGTTTAATAACCTGTTAAGATATAATTAATTATATTGAGAGATAAATTATTATTTCACTCTCAATATTCTTCTTCTTTCATTCTAAGGTATGGTACGGTATGGTGTGTTTTATTGGCACAATGTCCAATTCAGAAAAAGATGCGCCATCCACTCTTTCATTCTAAGTATCCTTATTTTATCTTTTTCTTTCACTCTCAATATTTTAATTCATTCTTTTTCATTTACTCTCAATATTTTAATTCATTCTTTTTCATTTACTCTCAATATTTTATATCGTTCTTTTTCATTCAATCTCACTATCTTTATTCTATCTTCTTTCACTCACAATATTATTTTTTCATACACGATATTCCTAGTCAGAATGAAAAAAAAAATCCATCAATAAAAAAGATAGAGAAAGTACAGTTGTCAATCAGAATTTCTTAAAGGATTATCAACATGCAAAGTCTATTATACATAGTGTTTCAAGAAGAAATCTAATTTTGAAATTAAATAAGTTGAAAATGCTAGCAAATAAAAGTAGGAAATGTTTATTAAGAGGGCATAAGAATCTGATACAGAAAAGTCAAGCTTTTCGTTGCAACTTCCGCTGAAAGATGGCACCTACAAGAGACATCATTAATCCCTATGAAAACACTCTGCATGAACAAATGAAAAAATTTCAAAAACCAATCGACACTCGAAATTTGGGTCTTAACCCTCTTAGTTATAAAACCTATAGCTATAGCAACGATAGTTATTCAGTACTATTCGAAAAAATCTGTCAGCAGACATGCAGCGGAATTTTAAATCAAGCTATCCAGCAAGCATAGAAACCTATGGAAGCTTTTAGAAGTGTTTAATTACAAGATTCAAGTCACTATACCAAACTAGTTCAAGCTTATAGACAATGAGGGTACTTCAAACCAGATGCTCAATTTGATTAATACTTTTGGTTTTGATACTGATTGAATATGGATTATATACGATGATATTTCGATGATAGATTTATTGTATCCCTTCAGTGACTATTGAACACTGTAGGAAAAGGGAAAGGTGTGGTCTCCGTCATCACACGACACGAAGGATATGTCTCCAGCTATTATTTTCTATGAGGCACATTGAAGGACAATTTATGCTGCAACAATCCTTCAACACTCTATTAATCTCTTGAGCTATCAAGTTTGCAAGTCAGTTGTTGTCAAAACACTATCGAAAATCACTGGTAATTTTTCTTCATCTACTATATGATATATATGTTCTACAAAAGGTGAACACTATTAATCCATTTTTATGTGAATGAATTGAGGGCTTGTTTGCATCACCTAGTTTTGATCAATCTACTTAAAGTAATGCCTTGAGGGGCCATTTATTGATGCAAAATGTTTCTAAACAATTAAAGTTTCTATGTTAGACTGACAGTTTTCTTAAAACTTTACATCTGGTTATTAATTTCTATCTATTACTCTTTCCAAAATATTTATTTTCAAAGTATGGTTACTTCTAAAACGCGTTTATTATTATTATACCTATTAGTATTATATAAGCACAAATATTTGCAATTGAATAATTTCACGTAATGCAATCGACCGCATATATATTTTCTATAAAAAAGAGAAAATTTACTATGATTTCATGAATCATTTAATGTGAGATCTAATCTACCTTCAAAAACTATCAAAAAAGTAAAGCAGCCTGAATTCAATCTAAAATTTGGAATCATATCAAAATGAACTTGGAATGCGTTATAAAATAACTGATGTCAGTAATATATTCTATAAATGGATATTAATGAATGCCTTGGCAAGTTTTCATGTTTCATCATTTTTTTTCCTTTCATCTCCCTTGATTTCCTGCCAAAGATCCCTGGTTTCATTTTAATGGAATCTGGTTCAGCTATCATCTGGAAAAACAATGCTTTTTCAGTAAAACATATGTGAAACTTTGTTTTAAGGATATGTCTTCCAAAAGCAACATATTCAATTTAATCATCAATTTCCTCGCATTGAGTGTTTTAAACTTAACGTTCTTATGTTGTATAGTGGAGGAAAGCTTAATATAAGATTGGGATTTTAGTTTATGCTCATTATCTTCACAGTTATGGCTGCGAAAATGTTTTCAATATGTATCTAAGAAAAAAAATGCAAATAATTTACCTCACAATGGTATAGAATTCTTACATTTAACCTCATAAAAGATTTTAGAATATATTTTTATTATTAGAATAATAATTAATAAAAATACTAATTCGTTAATTTTTCTGTTAAATGGCGCTGTCTGATCGAAAGCAAATGGAAAGAACTAGATTTCTGCATTTTCGTGTATATATCTAGAAAGGCTAAAGGATATAATTGCAGTTAAAACATAACCATGTAAAATTTATTTTATCCCCTTATTTACTGTGAAAATTCAATCACGAGGATATTTAAGAGATCAATCAGAAATTTATGAAGAAGAAAAGAATCAATTTCTTTTCTTCAAAATGCAGATATTATTTTGAATATTTCAGCTGGGATTCTCCTTACTCTGGGAAAAAATTTTCACCATTTGTTTGCTTTATGAAAAGCAGTTTTAAACTAAATACAGCGAGATGCACAGAATGTGTGGCAAAGTTTTAGCAAGGGAATATCTTAAGATCTGTCGAGAATACCGTAGATATTTAAAGAAAGAGCAGTAATTTTAATAGATTTAAATTTTATCTGTGTGTATGCGATGTATAAAACATCTTGTTTTTCCTAGTTTCAAAACCAAATATGTTGGACCATTCATCTAGAATTTATAGTACAATCCTTTAAACTTCCAAAACGAGAAGCTCGAAGATAAACTAAATTGCAAAGAACTTTTCATAAGATATTTTTTAATTTGTAGATTCGAACAGTTTTATTGAAATATGTACAAAATTAGAAATGAACTAAATATCTCTTAATAGTTATAAGTAAATTACTAACATAAATTAAAGTAAATGAGGCACCATAAACAGGAAAAGGCGTTATAATATTATTTATTAATATTTGTTTAAATATTAATAAACATCAGGTAGTTTCATTTATAATGTTATTAAGTTTCAATGTAATTTCATTAACAATGTAATTAAAGCAATGTGTCAATTAATTTCAATGTAATTTCATTATTAATATGAAATTGGGACAATTATTACCGTAATGATAGCTGCTAATGAGAAATGCTAGCCACAGGACTAAAAATTAATCAATCAATTATTCAAAGTACATACGTTTTTTAAAGTATACTAAGGATATACTCTTTACAGCTGTTGACTTTGAAAATTCAAAGGCGGGAAGGTTTGAATTGTCATTTAACCAGCCATTCAGAAATGGTTCCTTAAAGGACAATTCAAAATCATGAATTTTTATATTCTTTAATAATGTATGTTTTCTAATGAATTTTAATTCAAAGCGCCTTCTTCCAGTAAACCATTAAAATATAATATGTATATAGAAGTAACTTTTTATTCTATTTGCGTGTGCATTATTAAATGTTGTTAAAGTTCATAAATATGAAAATAAAGTATTTAATAATAAATAATTTTATAATTCTTTATTAGAAAAAAAATAGAGCTATGAAACTTCCTTATGTTTCGTCTCTGCTACCCAGCATTTTCTTTGTATGAAAAATTTCCAACTTTGTATCTTCTCCAAAAGTTGACCTTCGAAAACTTTGTAAGCTAACATTTTACCACCTTGCATATCTCCATCCTAAAAGGAACCAACTTGACAAAGAGACTATTTTTAATTAAATTTCATTGTTTTCTGCAGAGAACATAATTCCACGAAGATCTGTATCTTGAAAGAAAATTAATCTCCCTTGAGAAAGAGAAACTGTACCGCAATTAAAATCAGAATTTCTTTTAAATTTTATAGAATGTCTTCGCATGAAATAGAAAAATGCAAACGTTTTACCCAATTCTTAAAAAGAGGAAAGTTTTTTTTTTTGCCATTTAATTTTGAAACAATATTTTGCAATCAGGCTAAGAATATGTCGTTTTATTTATTTTCAAATATATTTTATTCTTGAAAATTAATGATTGCTGCATATTTTGTTTCTACTCTAGAATAAATTTACTACTTTGATATTTATATTTTAAGATGGAGTCGATATTTAAAACAGTTTTCGAACAAAATAAAAAAAAGGCTTTTAACGGTAAAAGTGTAATTAAAAACACTCATTATTCTTAATTAAAGATTTCTAAAGGTTTTAAGGTAAAATCTTGTAATTAAATATATAGTGAACTGCAAATTTTAAAATTATAATATATATACATCTGAAAAAGAGTCCTGAATATATATATATATAAGGGGCTTATATATATTTTATTCAGTGACTCTACTGGGAAATATACGAAGTATTTATATAAACAACGATGGTTTTCGGTTTTACCAATTTTCTATTACTCTATTGTTATTATTTTGAAAGTTTTTCATTTAGTCTTGTTCAGTTATTCAGAGTATAAAGACCCATTGATGGAACGTTCCAGGGTTTTTTTTCGATATTCATCGCTTTTTTTAATTTATTTGAAGAAATCTGCTGTCGAAGAAAATCAAACACTTTTAAAAACTTATGCTGTTCCGTCATATCCCTATTCTTCGTTTTGGTTTGAAAGATCTAAGAGGGAAGGACATTGTCGGTGTCAAAGAACGGCGTAGAGGACTAAAGAAATTCAAAGACAATCATTTGCAAGACTTACTGGAGGAAAATGTTAATATGTTATATTGGGTTGTTCGGAAAGTCATTTCGTTTTTTTTTTTTGTCAAAATGAAAAGAAATTTTCGTTTAATGAATAAATTATTTATTAAATTATAAAATTGCCATTCTGGTCTAATATCTTTTGCCATATTTTTGGTAGTAACATGATTACACGCTCATAAAAGTTTTGGTCTTTGCTGTAAAAAAAACTGATCGAGGTGGTTTTTGGCCTCCTCATTTGAAGGAAAAATTTTGCAAATCAGTTCTTGTACTGATGTACTGTTAACACATCTTCTCCACACATATTGGCTAATTTATTTCTGGCTTGACAGCATTTTTACCTTTTATATAGCAAAAAAGAAAAAAATGACGAAAATGCTGTTTATTGCTCTCCATATTTAAAAGGGCACCATCCAAAAACTACTGCGAAGAATCAGCTGCACTTTTTCACACTCAAGCCTTGCTATATCAGCTCTTAAAACATAAAATGATTTTGCGGTTTAAGTATGAAATTGGGTGCGAAAAATACAATTAAATCCTCTGTCGGGAAAAAACGAAATTACTTTCTGAACAACCTAATAGAAAAGGGTAGAACTTGTTTTTATTGATAGATATTGTACTAAATTATCTCAAGAAATGCTTTTTCAAAGTGAAAAAATGATCAAAATACATGCAAGTACATTATATTTTTAAAAAAAATGAAATTCGTTCATGTATATTAGCTAAAAGTTGAACCTCAATCCCTAACGCTTTTGAAAATCATATTAACTGTGGTAAACTATTCTTGTATAAGCTTATAAAGTTTTTACTTCATTTTTAAACATGAATGTTTAAAGATTATTTAAAGATGGTCTTATTTTTTGATAATAAAAGCATCACAAAGGATAAATTAGACTAACGAAAGTTTAGATGCATCTGAATCAAGTACTTTTTCTCCTATTTTCAAAATTAATCCGATTTGATATCAGGAACTTGAATCTTCGCATCTAGTAAATTCATTAAATTGTATATTTTTTTAAAAAATATTTTCGTGTGTTAAATATTTTTATAATTTGTTAATTTAGTTTAAGGGGTTATTCTCAACGAAGTAGTCGCAATCTGCAGAAATTTAAAATGTATCTATGCATATTATTAAATTAAAATTCTTCGAAAATAATTATTTCAAATATTTTTCAAGATCTTAAAACTGATTTTATCAGTGTCTATTAAATAAATATTCAAACATTGTAGTCATAATGACATAAAAAATGACGTATGTTCAATAATTGATTAGTTAATTAAATTCTTAGATTTAATATAGCCTTATTAGGATCTTGCTGGGATCTAGCGTCATTAAGATAAGCTTATATTGAGATATGTAATGAGCAGACACCGACAGATATTTATTTAGCAAATAGATTGCAGCGGAATGTTTTGTCTCACATTAAAAAAAATGCATAATTTTCAGAAGAATTATTCAAAAGTTAGCAAGTTCTTTCTGAAGAGATTTTTTTCTATATTCTCCTTCTTAGATTTAATAGATCAGGATTGAGTTGTTTACATTATTAGATTTCAGTGTTTCAAGACTCGTAAATTGACTGAAAGTTTAAAGGAAAATTATCTAAAGATATTGTGTTCCAAAAATTCATATCAATTTTATATAAAATTTATAATTTTAAGGCCCTATTTAATTAAAAGTTATCGTGCCTTAAAAATAAAAACCTAAGTATTTCTTGAAATAAAAAATAAAAAAAATCTTTCTAAATTATCAGTGAAACTGCAAAAAAATTAACTATGTAAATTAAATAAGTCCTTTAAATTTTTATTTGTTCTTGAAATATAATACTAAGCACAGATCGTATATTTCGTAACATCAAAGCTGCAGAACATTTACACTGGCTGAATGAAGAACGATGGTTTGAATTTAAATTGGAAGTATTGAACAAACTGAGAGTTTTCTTTCTGAAAGTTAGAAAGAAAATGCATGACGGTACTGATTTGACGGTATTGAAAAGGATTACATAAGATATAAGAAGGAATATAATTATATATGTAGGTGTATAGGACTTATAATAATAATTATATATGTAGGTGTATAATATATATTTACCTATAAAATAATAATTACACGAATTTATAAAATAGTTGATCACATATGTACGGGTATATTTCACTGAGATTCTAAAATATTTGTTGTAATTATATCAGAATAGAATCCCTTCGGACTGTTTATAAGCCATCTGCAATATTCGGTTGTTTATTTTGTATTATAACTTAACACTTGTACGCTTAACCCTAGTCAAATCATGTATCAAAACAAAATAAATTCGAAAAAAAAAAATTGTCTACAGCAGACACCGGAGTAATGAGAACTCATGCATGTAATTACAATCCAAAATTGTAGATTAATAAAAGATTTGTGATTTTGTTCAGTTTTTTGGTATATTGAGCCAGTCTGAATGATGAAATCAAGATGCAAATTATTATAATGTTGTTGTAAATAATTACAAGTAACTTTCAGAGAAAACTGAATAATCTTTAAATTTTATAGAACCCAGTGGATTTCAAAAAGTCGTAAAGACAAACAAACATAAGAAATGTTTCCAATCAATTCAGGTTTTAAAATTGTATAGGACTTAGAAAAAAATGTGAACGCTGAGAATTAAAATTTCACAGCATTCTAGCAATACATATAAAACACAATTACACAGCTGGCAGATTAACATCTGTTTCCTGATCGGCAAAATAGTGGTGGGTAAATTTAATCTTACTTAATCTTATTAAAAGAATGTCAACTTTTTTATTAGAGTAGGCTAGAGTTCTATGGAAAGATTGAAGGTATGGTTTTCTCTCCCAGTCACCAAGTTACATTATTCTTGACATTTAGATTAAAACTATAGTTTAAAGTATTTATTTGAATCAGTAATAGGCATTAAATATCTTATGGAGAAGAGAAAGAAGCTGCTTAACTGACAAGAGAGAAGTTGCAGCATTCTGTTTATTTGTGCATGTGCAGACTTGTCGGTAAAACTATTTCTCTGCCTAATAAACTTTCTCTAAACTAAAAATAAATGTCATATTTTCATGCTATACAGAGATGTACCAGAATATTATCTATAAATAAATTGGTAAAAACGTTTATGATTTACAGTTTTTAATTTATAAGGAAGACAAATTTTAATTTTCAAGTTCATCAAATCATAGTATGAAAAGTTTTAATAACAGTACTGGAAACAATAAAGGCTGGGGATTTTATGTAGATATCTCGCTATATTAATGTGTATTACCCTTTGAATTACAGGTACCAGCATTAGTACAAATGTATAGTGCATAGCAAAAGCCACTTTGACACATTAATTTATTAAATTTTAATTTGAATGACAGTTGATTAAAAATAAAATGAGGTTTTAAAGTTTCACCATGACATCTTTCAAAATATTTTCGCCCAAACGTGATTTCTCTAAAAATAAAATATTATTATATAGCAACAGCAATTTGCATGCGATATTTTCAGCATCTTGAAATTTTTCAAAAGTATTTATTTATACAAGCATTAATGATACATTTAAATTAAATTAAAAAAACCTCAGTATTACATAAAAAGATTTACTATATTAATTTATTGCATCAGAATGTTTTTCAAACACAAAAACATTTATTCATTATTTTTTTATTTAAATTGATTTTGATAAAAATTAGGACTATGAAATTGTACCAGGGCATTTTAGTGCTTAAAATTTTGCCTTTTGAGATCAATTTATAAAAAATATTTCTATATACATTTCATTGGTAAAAAACAATAATAAATTATTCATTTTTCTAAGGTTTCTAAAAGACTAAAATTTTTATTTCTCTGAAAAGAATAGTAGGCTCGTAAAAAACTTTTATGGCTTGACAAAAACAGTCATAAATAAGAAAGAATCAAACGCCAGGAGGAATTCACCCTTGATGAAAAAGAACCACAGTTAAAGTGCGATAAATCAATAGGCTTGAAGTATACCTCCAACTTTAAGGCAAAAAGTTGTGGTTTGAATAGTTTTTTTTTTTTTTCAAAATATGACATTGTATACATATTTAAGCTTCTAACTTAAGAAGAATTGTAATCCCTAAGGCTGCGAAGAAAAACAAAAGACATTAAAAAAGCATAAAATAACATTAAATATATTTTAAAAATCCAAAATCTTTAAAAAAAAGGGGGGGGGATTTGTTTTTGAATTTTTTAAATGTCTTTTTCTTATTTGCGTACTTGACAGACAGCAGAAAACACACATATAAATCGTATTCTTTCAGTTTTTTCTGTTACATCATGTCAGAAAAAAAAGTGTAAAGAATTTGCTTTGAATCTTTTATCAACGTAAAGTATACCTTTGGGTTTAATTAAGTTTTTGGGAGGATTGTGAGAAATGAAGGTATCTCATCTTTTCAGAAACTTCCTTTGACACAAGAGATTTACTTACACATAGATATTATTCGCTTTCGTGAATGCATAGGAGCCATTTGACATTCAAGTGAGCGTAGAATGTGTGAGAATTTTATGCGTAGGAATGCATATTTTTCTATTTCAATAGAAAGAAATGACTTAAAAGCAAAAGAACCACTTTAAAAGGGTTCTATGAAATTAATTTTTTAAGCTTTCTATCGATCATTTTCATACTGAGAGATTTCGGCATTTTAGACACAAAAGGAATTGGTTATGTCGTAACCACTTTTTTACTACATCCAATGGAACGATCAAAATTTGTATTAGAAATCCATTTTATGTGTATAATGATACTACATCTTTACAAATGTTTAGAATAATTTTTATGTTTTCGGTGAACTGCAAGTATTCAACAATTATTATTATATTCAACATCAGCATCTGTCACTAGTTTATGGAATGATATTAATATGGAATCATTTTTAACATAGAATGACATTTTCATTTGATTATGAATTCCTACTGTTGTGTTTTGAATTAAGATATTTAGAAGCCGGGTGACAGTTAGTTGTCAGCTATTTAAATAAAGTTCACATCTCTTATTCTTTTCAGTAGTGACTTTATTAGTGCCAAGCTTACGACTTAGCCACTTTATGCGTCACATTCTCTTACACAAACCCTTTTTACAGGGGAGCACATTCGCACACCTTGGATACAGAACACAGAAAAAGAAGAACAATGCCTGAACACGGGGAGTTGAGATTACGGGGAAGACGCTCTATAGGTATTCCAGAAACCTGCAAAAGTTCCTTCTGAATAAATATTTTTTTTGTTCTGAGTAAAAGGAAAATGTATTCACATATTTGAAAAATAGATTATTAAGTGCATGCACACTTAATTTGGAACATACAATTAACGAATTTCTGGTCAGTTTAATTTAAGTTTAATTATTTAATAAACATTATACTTAAAAGCGTAAATATGAAAAAAAGACGTGAAAAGGGGTATAAAATGAGGGGGAGGGGCAAAAATTCAAATCTCAAATCAGAAATTAGCTTGCTTGTATATTTCCTTTTCTTAATAGAAAAGGAACGATACTTCTTATTGTTTCTTTTAACACTTGCCGTCAGACAAGCTCGCTTTTCGAAAGCAGTGACTTAAGCCAATAAGATGCGTCTCTTGTTTCCGCAGCGCCAACTGGGCCCAAAAATACGATTTTGCCACTCATGCATCACTCCTTCACCTGCTCAACCTCTTTTCACAGAAGGACACATTCACACATCTCACAAATAGAACAGACGAAGAACAACCATGTCCGAACCGGGACTTGAACCCACGGCACTTAAATCATGAAAAAGACGTGATGCCCTTATGCCAGGAGGCTTGCAAATATCTCTGTTAATATTTTTTTGCTAGAAAAAACATTTTACTAAGACAAAAAGTGCCGCTTTACAGATAAGATTATAATTGTAATTATTTCTTCTATGACATGATATTTTTTTCAATAGTTTCTTACATTCTAGGCTACGAAGTATACAAATATAAAATATTGTAATGGTCGAAAAATTCGAACTCGGGAAGTGTTTTTGAATTTTCTGTTCGAAGAAGACGAATTTTCTCGTGTCAGACCTCCATGAATCTGAAAAACATATTCTTGTAATTATTTCAGTCTATGGATACGATAACTCAATAACTCTTTGAGCAAGATTGAGGAAATTAGTTGTATGGTATATAATCCACATTTGCAAATGTTGAATGAAATCCATTCAGATGCAATATATCTATCCAACCATCTGAATTTAAGTTAACATGAGAATAGCTAGCGTCCTGGTATGGGGTCCAGCGTCTTCCCGAGGAAATGAGCATCCCGGGTTCAAGATTCATTGCTGGTATTGTTGTTCTTCTTCCGTGTTCTATTTGTGAGGCTTGTGAATGTGTCCCCCTGTAAAAAGGAGTTGTGCAAGCGAATGTGAAGCTTGAAGTAGCTAAGTCGCACTCTTAGCCTAGTTGGGGCTATTGAAAAAAAAGGAGACACTCACTCGTCTTAAATACGCTGATAGATAACTATCAGTGGACTTCTAAAGTGCTTTAAATCACAACAAGCAAAATTGGATGAATTGTCCATTGGGAAACAAAGATAAATGAATAGGTAAAATCTGTTTATTAGATTTAGCATCCATTGGTTTCTTAGATTTATTAGATTATTCCATTAGTTTCTTAGATTTTACTATACGGTACGTAAGAAACTTGAAACTAAGTTCTGCCAGAATTAATTAACAATTTGTATGCCCTTTTACAAACATAAAAACACAACTCAATGATTCAAATAACTGCAGTTTGGTAATTGATTTTGTGATTACAATTCTAGTTGTGTGTTAAATTTTGATTTTAATACATCAGATAAAACTACCCAACATATTTTTTGGTTGCGCATTAATCACATCTTAATGATTAATCCCTAATAATCACGCTCTGATAGACACTTTCGCATCTATTTGTCGCCAATCACATATAGTTAATAATCCACAAGTACATTTATTAATGAGTGTGCAAGAATCACCAGAGCTGGTAAAGGGCAAAATATACTCTGCAACTTTTCTGAAGAGAGTCCCAAGTCGATCATAAAGTGTGCTCGTGATCTTGCGTTTAACGTTTAAGAATCATTTTTTTCATTCCCTTTTGCAAGATTTATTTGTTACAAAGTCTTTTTGCGATGTTTTGATACTTATAACACTTTAAAGCATTTTTTAAGAAAATGATAGTTTGTAATATATGAAAAAGAATCGTGGATGACTGAAATAATAAATGTTGAATATAAATTTATTTCTATAAACAAGAATTTTTTTTTCTTTTTGTCGAACAGATAACTGTTGGAATAATTAAATATTTGTTTTGTCTGAAATTAAATGTTAAATGTTGTTAATTATGAAGATGAATGTTATGAAAATCTCAGAATTTTATTACAGAATACTTTTAGATATTATAGTGAATGTGGAGAGATAAATATAATAATAATTTTTCCACGAACTTTTATCAATATTTTTTACAAACCATATTTAAAACATATATCTAAACTAATTCCTTAAAATAATTATATTATTCGATTGAAATTTTTAGCATAATGGTATAAAATTCAACCACACCCTTTCCATAGTACATAAGACATTTACTAAAAAATATTTATATAAAAACAACATTTTGAAATCTCTTTAAATATTTCATTATATTTTAAACAATTTTAATAATTTTAAATCAATTCAAATGTATGCAAGCTTTTAGCATCTTCAATTTACAATCATTTATCTTTAAATCGTAATTTGTACTTGTTGCTAATTTTCCATCAATTTTTCGCTGCTTATTATGATATAATTGGCCTCATTAGTATTTTCCATCTAATATTCAATTCGACAAAATATGATTAATTTGGTTAATCAATTGAAAAAAAGGAATAAATTCCTTTCGGTCCGTCTAAAATGAAAATAATCACATATACCAATTTCAAATCTAAATAAATAAAATATAATTCAAAGAAATAAAAAAATTGAAGCAGATGAAAAAATTTTCTTTTATTTTTGAAATGTAAAAATGCAGCAAAATCTGGAAAAAAAGAATATTTATTTTTAAAAATTCATTGTGTAAATGAGGCATAGCATTAGCAAAACATAACATTTTAAGCATATCCGCAACTATATTAAGGAATTGTATACAAACACTAATTAAAACTGAAACAGGTACAAATATAGGTAGTCTAGAATTAGACTTTATTAGCATACTAATAGTTTAGCAGATAAAAGCATTTTTTTCTTCTGGAACAGATAATATTAAAAATAAATTTAATAAAAAATTATTTTATTTATTATTGCTGGAGTCAATGAATGCAATAGAAAATTAATTTTGTCAAAAAAATTAATTTCCCTTTTATTTTTTCACAATTTTTCTTGAATAAGCATTATAAAGAAAACTTTTAAAAACTTTGCATTGATAAGCACTTCAATGTAAATTAGTATTATTGCAAACCAAGATTTCGCCGAAATCTTTGCCCAATTTTTAAGGAAGTTCACTTTATAAACGGTATTCCTTTACCTGTTTATACTTTACCAACGTACTTCTGAGTCACAGACTCAACAGAAAGTCGTTTTTTTAAAAAGTAAAATATTTTCATTAAATATATCAGAAAAGGGACATTTATTTTTCAACATCACAAACGGTAGTATTTTCATAATAATAATTTTTTTATGGAAGATGCCAGATTCACAAAAAACAAAAAAAATCACTTACTTAAAAAAATTAAAAATTCGGCGATGCTTGCTTTTATTATCGCTGTCTTTTATGTGAACCTAACATCCTCCCACCTGTTGATTATGAAATAATTAACATTCATAACAAAAAAAATAGCAATTCTAACGAATACACAATATTACATAACAAATAGTGTAAATTTTAACAATAGAAAGTATAATAAATACATAATTCTAATTATGACTTCTACAAATTTAGTCTCTCTTGAACTTTTATCTCTCTTTCTGCTCTTGAAAGTTTCCCTTTATACTCCGACAATGGCTCCTTGCCGTCTGTACTTTTCTTGCGATCTATTTTCATGTGTGGTAGAAAGTCATTATCAGCTGATATTTCTAAGGGATACACACGTTGAACTGGACGAAGTAATTTTGACTGGAAAGTTTGTATTTTTACCAGTCGAACAATCCCATCCTTTCCAGGAATAATATTTATTACTCGTCCCAGTGGCCAGTTGATTCTCTTGCAGTTGTCTGGCCCAACTATCACAATATCTCCAATTGCAAAGTTACGAGTGTCTTTGCATTTGCGTTTTTGTACAAGAAGTCCCAGATACTCGTTTCTATATCGGTTGCGTAAATCCTTCTGTAAATCTTGTCGATATTTTAACCTACGATTTAAACTTTTGTGATCTATAGTATCAATATCCGGTGTACTCCATTCTTTGATATCTTGTAGGAATGACAAAGGAGATATTGGCACGAAATTATCGCTTTCAGACACATAGGTAAGGGGTCGGGAATTTATCAATGCTTCACAGTCACACAGAATTGTGGCCATTTCTTCATAAAGTAGCTGTGCCTGGCCTAAAATCCTTTTTAAGAGGTCCTTCACTATTCTAATCAGTCTCTCCCAAAATCCGCCCCACCAAGAAGCTGTTGGCGGGTTGAATTTCCACTTGATGGCGTTGGCAGTGCAATGTTTAATAATCTTATTCTAATCCAAACCATGAAGCAGATTGGCAGCACCAACGAAATTTGTTCCATTGTCACAATATATAGTTGAGCATCTTCCGCGTCTTGCGACAAATTGGCGAAAAGCCATTAAAAATGATTCCGTAGATAGACTAGTGATGAGTTCTAGATGCACAGCTCTGTAAAAAGCGCAAGTGAAGAGTAGCACCCAGGCTTTCTGATTTTCTCTGAGGAATAAGGGTCCAGCCACATCTACTCCTGTGATTTGGAAAACGGCAGCATCTCGAACACGATTTTCTGGCAATGGACCGGAATCAACTTCTAGCCTCTTTGAAGATAATCTCTTGCAAGTTACACACTGGGATATGACTTTACGGATTGTTTTTCTCCCATTGAGAATCCAAAATTTTCCCCTTAAGATATTTTGCAAAATATGAAGACCACAATGTGAATTCTTCTTATGGTAACACTCTATGAGCCTAAAGACGACTTCATGGTTTGAAGGAAGCAACATTGGTTTTCGGAAGTCTTCTTTGTCTCTTCTATTAATAATTTGTAATAGTAACAGTAATAATAATAATAATAATAATAATTTGTAATAGTAATAATAATAAAAACAGCCAAACTCTTTAATTTTTTGTCATCTTCTCCTTCGAAAGATTCATGTTGAATCATCAACACCAATTTCAACTCTGCTCTTTCAAATTCCGAAGAAGTGAGCTCTCCTTGCATTCTTTTTTCCTTTGCGATGAGGCAATTATTTTTAAATCGAAACATCCATCCTATTAAACGTACTATTTGATAATTAGAGAAGAATGAAAAGATTCTAGATTTTTGCTCACATTTTCAGTACTAACCAACGACTTTGTAGATTTTAGCTTTTCATTTTCTATCTCAAGCTCATTAAAGTCTTCACATAAAATATCTTCATGAAACCAAAAAACGGGAGGCTTTTGCAAAAACTGTGGGCCCTCCCACCATCTGGATGACAAAAGTTGTTTTGCTGTACAGCCTCTTGATGGCAAGTCTGCAGGATTCAATTCACCAGCTACATGGTTCCATTCTAAAGGAGAAGTTAATTTTCTTATCTCCCGTACTCTATTTCGAACAAATACTGACCAATTCTCTTCTCTACGTATCCCGGCTAGAACAGTAGTCGAATCGCTCCAATAATAGCATTTTACTTCTTTCCAATTCAATGCTTCAACAACTGAATTTGTTAATCTTGCTCCTATCAAGGCAGCTAATAGTTCCATACGTGGTATTGTACCACCTCTTAAGGGAGCTATCCTTGATTTAGCAGCAAGAAAAGACAGCTTTACAGTTTCTTCTTCTAATCTCAGAAATACTACTGCAGGATAAGCATCTTTGCTTGCATCGCAAAAAGTATGAATTGTGCTGTGATTTAAATTTTCTGCTGTTACATTTATCCACCTGGGAATATTAATTTCTTCGAGAATCTTTAGATTTTGAAACCATTGCAAGAATTCCTTACGCAGATTGCCTGTAATTTTCGCATCCCCTCCTATGGACATTTTCCAGGCCTTTTGTAACATTAACTTCGGGCAAAGCATAACTGGGGTGGTGAATCCAATTGGATCAAAAACTTTATGCGCTGCTGACAGCATAATTCTCTTCATTACTTTATCGAGGCTTAAATTTTCCATCCAGCTCATATTGACACTTAGAGAATCCAATTTGCGATTCCATTTTATACCTAGCACAGTTTCACAATCATGCTCAGCTTTGCTGCTTGTACTTTCCCAATATCTTAGTTCAAAACCACCTAATGACATCAAATAAGTAGATTTGGAAATAAAGTTGTTTAGATCTTCGTGACTATCCAAACTAGCTACAACATTATCAATATAGAAACTTTGTTTCAATATCTTCTTAAATTCAGGGTCAAAAGCTTTACAAGTTTCAATGTGGTATTCTATAACTGAGGCAAGTAGAAAAGGACTGCTTTTAACTCCAAAAACAACTCTTGTGTGACGAAACACTTTTAATTTCTTTTCTTCTAAGTTTTGCCACCAAAGAAAACGTAAGTAATCTCTGTCTTCTTTGGAAACACTTATTTGCAAAAAAGCCTTTTTAATATCTGTAGTGATACCAAGTTTCTTCTCCCTGAATCGTGCCAAAATATCAGGAATCAGTTCAATAAAATTTGGCCCTCAATGTAAGCATTGGTTTAAAGAAGAATGGCCCTGAAACTTGGCTGATGCATCAAACACTGGTCTAATGGGAGTTGTATTGCTACTCTCCTTAATTACAGGTCGATGAGGTAAATAATAACCAAACAAAGAAATTTCATATGAAGGAATTTCTTCAATGATTCCTTCCTCAAGTCATTCCTGAAATACCTTTTCATATTTGTCATACAAGTTGCGAGTCAAAAGTTTTTCAGTGGTCACTTCAAGCCTTTTCTTGGCGAGATTGAAATTATCCGGTAATGGAGAACTATCATCAGCCCATGGCAAACAAACTTCATAATGGTTGTCTTGATTTAATTTCACCGTTTCATTAAAATGCTCTTTAGCCTTTAGGTCTATTTCATGCTTAGATATTTTCTCCATCGGATCTCTGATTCCAATTACATCTAGTTGCCATAGATCAGAAATTTCAGCTTCCTTTACAAACAATGATGTTACAGACATAGCTAAGTTAACTTTTTCAGAATTTACTTGTGGAACTTTTCCCATTAATGTCCATCCAAGTTGGGTTTCGATTGCAACTAAGCCTGAAGTCAATTGCTTTCTTTTGCCTGTTAGAAGTTTACCCATAATATCTGCGCCTATGAGGACTTGTATAGACTCACAAGAGACGTTTGTGTCAGTTAAGACAACACCCAAATGTTTCAACTCTTCCAGCCAAGGGCCTTCACTCACAGGTAGTACATTTTCGCAAAGAATAGCTTGATCTAAAACTTCAAAATTACAGGTGTAGTTTCCATTTAGTTGCTTTAATCTTATTTTATAGCAGTTATGTTTACAATCCTTAGTAGAAACTCCACCAAACAATGAATGTTTTATTATCTCTTGGTGACTAATGGGATATTTCATTTCTTCTGCAATACTCTTAAGTATGTACGACTTTTGTGAACCGGTATCGCACAAAACACGAACTGTTTTCTCTTTATCACCAGAGAGAAGCTTGGCTTGAAAGTTTGAAGAAACACATTTGGATTTGGGTTTACATTTGACAAGTTCACATCGTTCTCTGACGAACTTTCTTCCTCCCCTTTCTTCTGATTTGTATTCTTCAGACCGTCAAGTTGATCACACATCAAAATTACATGCCTTTTAATACAAACAGGGCATTTTAAAAACTTTTGACATTTCCTAACTGCATGTCCTGGAAGAAGGCATGCGAAGCAGCAGTTCTTTTCCCTTACTATCTTCTGTTTTTCTTCTAGAGATAGTTTTTGAGCATTAAAACAATCAGAACTGGCATGCTTGCCGGAACAAAATATACATTTTTGCTTCTTAAATTCAGGTGATTTGGATGATGCAAGTAACATCGCTGCAGTTGGAATTTTGCCTCTTTGAACTTTCTGAATATATTTCTCTTTACTTGGAATCTTAACTTCTCCTTTTGTAGTACCAAAACCGGACATCGACAGGGATATTCTTTCCTGTCGTTCTACTTCTCCTTTGAGAAATAACATTAAATTCTCCAACCGTTCCTTTGCATCGTTTGCAGAATGAGATGCAGGACTTCTATTCCAGGCTCTTAGAAATTCCTCATCAAAACACGATTCAACCATAGGATAGAGAATCGACGCACATTTATCTGTTGTAACTCCCAGAGTTTCCAGTGCTCGCAAATAAGACTCTATTTTATCATAAAGAAATGTTGGCGATAATTTTTGATGAGATTGAACCGAAATGATTAGCTTCAACATCTCTCTAACATAGACTTCCACCAAAAGGTCTTCTCTCCCAAAACGAGTCTTTAAACTGTTAACAGCCTTGAGGTAATTTTCGCCTGTTGGCGGAAAACTTTCCACAACTTCCCTTGCTCTTGAACCAACGACAGTGGCTTGCACCAAATACTGAAATTTGTTTTCAGGAGCAATATCCTGATCTTTATCAATATGTTCAAACTGACTCCAAAAGGGTAACCAGTCTTTTAAATCATCGCCAAACTGTCGGAATTGAAGTTTAGGAAGAGTGATTTTTTTCTTTACACTACTAGTTTCGGCAATTTCCTGATAAATAACACCTTGATTTTGTGCTTGCAATCTCGCCAATTCTAGTTCACTATTAATTTTCAATTTTTCTAACTCAATTTCTTGTTGTTGTTTCAGCTTGAACTTTTCCAATTCTATAATCTTGTTCTTTTTCTTGTTTCAATTTTATCTCTGTCACAGAATCCTCTAATAGTCCTTTAACAAAATCTGGATCACTTTTGTACTCATTACTATTTAAAATTATTGATTTCAGATCGCAGATCTTTGCCGCTGCCGGCACTTCTTCGCCAATTTCTTTAGCCACATAAGCTAAATCTTCTTTTTTGCAGGACTACACTGATAAAAACATGTTAATAATTCAAAAAGTAGTTCAAAAAGTAATTCAAAAAGTCCTGTCGCGGACGCCAAATGTTAGAGCAAACCAAGATTTCGCCGAAATCTTTGCCCAATTTTTAAGGAAGTTCACTTTATAAACGGTATTCCTTTACCTGTTTATACTTTACCAACGTACTTCTGAGTCACAGACTCAACAGAAAGTCGTTTTTTTAAAAAGTAAAATATTTTCATTAAATATATCAGAAAAGGGACATTTATTTTTCAACATCACAAACGGTAGTATTTTCATAATAATAATTTTTTTATGGAAGATGCCAGATTCACAAAAAACAAAAAAAAATCACTTACTTAAAGAAATTAAAAATTCGGCGATGGTTGCTTTTATCATCGCTGTCTTTTATGTGAACCTAACAATTAGGATCTGAGTTTATAGCCAAAAAGCTGTTTGCAGGTTTAAGGAAAACAATTCCTTTTTTTTCTTCTGAAAATAATTTCAGGTTTCTGAAATAAATTGGAACAGAGAACAGGAGTATTTTAAAGAAGCCCTTGTTGATGAAACATTTATGAATTGAACGTTTCACCAAAAATGACTCTCAGTTTAATAAACAGGTGAAAAATATGTGAGACTGTCGTATGGAAAAAATAGAAATCACAGATCAGATATAACATAATAATTACGTTTATCAGTACTGAAAATACATTAAGAAATTCAAAGTTATTGGTAAAAGAAAATTATTAATACAGACCATAATTTTGAGAGAAATTTATTGTTAAGAGAAACATTTACAGACATACAGTAATATGAAATATTTTATACCTTCCTAAATATACATAAACTGAAAAGCATATATATAATACCATATATTTAAATAATATTTTTCAGAAATTATAGATATAATGAGTAACTTATCATGAGTTACATTCCCTATTATTTTAGAATATAAAATTAGTAGACCTCCATATTATCAATCTAAAATTCTAAACTTAAAAGCAGATCAATTTAGAACTCGGAATACAT
>JAPMOQ010041062.1:587600-621424 GCA_026543055.1 Argiope trifasciata | reverse complement strand
ATGTATTCCGAGTTCTAAATTGATCTGCTTTTAAGTTTAGAATTTTAGATTGATAATATGGAGGTCTACTAATTTTATATTCTAAAATAATAGGGAATATAACTCATGATAAGTTACTCATTATAACTATACTTTCTGAAAAATATTATTTAAATATATGGTATTATATATATGCTTTTCAGTTTATGTATATTTAGGAAGGTATAAAATATTTCATATTACTGTATGTCTATAAATATTTCTCTTAACAATAAATAATTCTCTTACATTAATATAAATTTATACTACCATTTATACTAGTATTTTTTATTTTATGATGTATTCCGAGTTCTAAATTGATCTGCTTCCATCATTAACAGAATTTATGATGGAATGAAGATCATTATGATCCGTTCAGTGGAAACAAAAGGACCCATGTTTATAGGTACAGTTCATTAATGATCGCATTTCGTATATAACAAACACAAAATATAAAGATAAGACAAGACATTAGCAAGCCATACCTTAACAGAAAAACATCTTATCTCATAATTACAATCGCAATGCACCCTGCATACCTAATCAGGCATTGTTACCTATTGTCTAAAAGAGAAAGAATTATGTAACTGCTACAATTTTATTTTATTGGGTTACTTGTTGCGTTATTTCATCCAAACAAAAGTTAATGTAAAACTCACAGCAAATAACATGTTATAATTTTTACATCACTATACACAAAATTTCATATGTATCTACAATTCTAAGATTTTTTTTTAAAAAACCCGCCAATTTTTTTTTAAATTTTAATTCCACAGTTTTGGATTTGTTCTTTATAATTGAATGCGGACAGATAAATTGGCATCTCATGGATCAAATTTAAAAAAACATTTAATTTAAAACTATAATTTTTATGCTGTACATAGGCAAAAGAAAACCGAGGAAGATGCTCTGATTTAACTGGCTAGTAAACGCGACAATTACTTTAGAACTTCTTTTTTAAAGATTCAGCTCGTTTGCTCATTTTTGATGCCTTTAATGATATACATATAATTGAAATCATTCTTCATAATAAGGCTTTATGAGAACATTGTGAATTTGTTTAATTTAAATTATATCAGAATTTAAGTAGGACTGTAATGTCTCGGGAATGAAAACATTGCTTTAAAAGCACACAAGACAATTATTCACAGACATAAGCAACAAACATTAAATATCTATGAAAAACAAAGTTAGCAGTTTATAACCTTCCAGATTTTTTATAATCAAACTAATTTAAATTTAGTAAAATTTAAGAGTTTTGGATTCAGGACATAAACAAAATCTCTCTTCCTTTCTTGCTTCATCTTTTTTTTTTTAGATTCTGCAGACGCCCATCTCTTACTTCAACTCCGAATAAAGTTGAAGAGAGTCAAACAATTTCGACTCCAGAGAGACTTGCCTTTAAATGAATGGTATAGGACGATATGAAACATCAGCAGATAAATATTCCTAATATTCTAATATTAAGAAATATTTATCGGCTGATAATAAAAATCCAGAATGATAAAAACCTGAAGTTTTCGAGCCTTATTTGCTTTTGAATGAATGAAGACGAACGACCAGTAGTTAACACTCTAAAATGTCTATTCTATTTATTCTCCGGCTTTGATTTATTCTGTAACGGGAATTCTCAGAACAGAGCTCCTGTTAATTGCATACTGAATTTTTTTAATAAGTTAAAATCAATTGAATGTAAAACACAAAACAGGTTTCAACAATTTAAATAAAATATCAATGATACTCAATTTAATACTATTCTCTTTATTAATCGTCAAAGAAAATAAATAAATAGATTTTATTTTAACAACAAATATGCTAAGTATTTTGTAAACCATAATTATCAGTTTCTAAATTTATGTCATTATTTTTAGTGTGACTTCAATTTAGAATTTCATTTTATTTTTACAAAAATCTCTAGAATATTGTGATTTTATGCTTTCAAAAGAAATCTTGTAAATAATGACTAATAACGATAAATTAATTCATAAATAATAATAAATTATAATAATTCATAATTTTAATAAAATAATTCATATTTTAAAAAATCTGCTTTATTGATAAAAAAATTCAGATTTAAAAATAATCTCTTGTTCTAACTTTAATACAAAGATGGTTTAATTGGTAAGCTTTAAAGATATAAGTAAATTTCATTCCAAACTTATATTCAAGAATGTCCCAGTTTTTATTTTAATTCAACATTTTTTGTATGTATTCAGGGTTGTACTTGTAATCCATGATTATTATGATTATTAATGTGATTTTTGACTATCTTCCAAAAGTTGACCAAAAGGCACCCCATTGTGTAATGTCAGTTACCGGCTTTCATTATCATTATCAACATTGAAGACTACATTTTTAACTAAAATATTATCACGAAGATTTAATAAACACATCGTCAGCTTTTAACTAACAAACAAGTTAGTGAACAAATTTAGTTTTAGCAACTTCACAAGGTCGAGAAGTTGCCCACGACTAGTGGGTATCAGCTTTTATACAAGAACAGAATATTCTAGAAACAACTAATTTACATAATAAAGAAAGGTTTAGGATTTTAGAGAACATAAGGAAACAAACTAAAAAGCCATATTTTGTATATAACAGCCATGGCGAGCATCGAACCTGCAAAATATTGGTATGGATCATATGCTTTGACCATTTAACCACTGATCTCGTGGTAAGCTTTCTTTATGCGGAAATATTTATAAAGACGAAAAAACAAATACTTAAAAAGATAAACATTTCACTAACAAACGAAATCTTAAAATTTAAGCGGTATTTTAGCGGTTTTCTGAAATAATTTCCGAAAATATGATGGTACCAAAAGCACTTTTACATTCTTTTAAAAATTGAAACATATCTTTGCACTCAGGAAAATTTAATAAATTCCCAATATTTTACTGAATCTTTAAAAATAATTTTTAAATATTATATTGTTGATCTAAAATTCAAATCTTTTTTCATTATTTCTTCAAATGTTTAATCATGTGATTTTATTTTATTGTTGACAACCAAAGAAAGTTTATTTTAAATATCTGCACAGTTTATGATATGAATAAAAATGTTTTATTATAACCTGAAATTTAGAAAATAGATGAAATATAATTTTTAATAGCTCTTTGCCATTATGGAACTGGGCTTCACTGGAACAAAAATTATGTACACAACGAACAGAAAATACTTAAATCAATTAAAATAATTTATTATAATAAAGGATATGGAATCATATCTAAGTTATTTAACCAAAATTAAGTATTCCCGATATCATTAGAAAACAGCTGGTAGCCAAGTGAATAGTTAACAACAAAATAATCTCATAAAAATTACTTTTTCCCACTCCACTTCTACTTATGTATTTAGTTATTTCAACTTATTAAGTTATTATCATTACTTATTAATATAGTATTTCTAATTGTTTAAACTCTTCTATTCAAACTCTGAAGCCCTTAGTAGCAGCTCAAATCTTGACGTTGAAATTGATAAAAAATTACAAGAGAAGATCAATCGAATTTCATTCCGCTATTGAACTGCATTTGAAATAACAATATATTCTCCATAATCTTACATCCTATTTATATAGAGAAATTCTACAAATCCAAAATGGATATGCGGGAAGTTTACAAACAGTCAGCCTTAAATCGTATAGGTAAGTCGAGTAGCTATAGACAAAAAATAAACAAACAGAAATGCATGGCATCAGTTAATGTCACATTTACTGTTTCCTAATAGAATCTGATGTTTTTAAAGAAAGAACTTTTGTTAAGAATACAATAGAAAAAATACAATGAAACCGTCTCCAGTTTTCATTCTATGATGGAGGTTTGCTAAAAAAATTGCTGATTAACAAATGATTCACACAAATCAGTAAAAGGCAGCATCGGGATTTCTGATAATTTGATCACCTGATTCATCAAATCAAATGCTATCTCTGAAGGGTTTTTAAAGTATAAATAAAATTTTCAATATCAGTCTCCATACTGTGAAATAGTTTTGAAATGAACAGAATTTTACTACTGAAAATTAAATATTAGAATTAGTAGATAATAATGTGCCGATTTTATGAGGTCAGGGAGCAGGATTAGCAACCAAAAGAGAGAATTTTCGACATTTGAGACATTATGAAGAGCTATAAATTATCATGCCTGTATTTAAGAGAAGAAAAAAAAAAATAATACTGCAAAATGACACGCTGACAAAAAGCTTGTAGAAAGTGGGTGGGAACTTTTTTCTTTTAATTCATCATTTCAATGTAAAATTGCTAATGGTAATTTAGAAATTATTGAAAAAAAGGAGCAATTATTACTTTCGGTAAACATTCATAAGAAAATCAAAGACCACATAAAAGTTTACTTTCAGAATAATTAAAATGCTTGTATACTAAAAGTTTCTGTAATTCACAAACTTGTTTCCAATTAAAAAAATCCTTATTTTAATGAATATTTTAACAATATGTAAATAAAATTTCAGGTACTTGCATAGTGTTCAAAATCTAAAATAACGTTTTAATCTCTAAATTAGCATCATATATTACCACAGAAGTACATGCTAAGAAAAAATATGCATAAGTGGGTTTTTTTTCCTCTTTTAATCCATTACACTGAAGGTAAATTCCTGATCATAAATCGAAACTCAGTTGCAATAAAGAACAATGATTATTTTCTGTAAACAATCTTATGAAAAGCAAAGAACCACATTAATGTTCCCACAACTGTATTTCCAATAAGAAAAGATTTTCATGCTTCAAAGGCCATTTAACAATAGACAAATCAACATTAAATTTCTTGCATATTATTAAAAAGCTAAAATATCGTTTATATCTGTTTGTAGCATATATTAAATGCTTTATGATGAAAATATAGCAAAATTCATGTATGATAAATGCAAAAAATACCAATTTTTTCTTCTTCTGAAATCTAGAAAATGTAAAATTATTCTTTTGCATTTTACAAAATAAAATGAAACATAAATTAAGAAGTTTACAAGAGCCATTAAAATGATGAATCAAATGCTATGAGGAAAATACCATTGATGAAAAAAGACGCTATAAAAGATAATTCAACGTTTGAAAGTCGTCAAATAAATATGTTTCAAGTATAGCTAAAACGCAAATAAATAATTGTGACAATAGTTTTGGTGCAAATATGTTTTCGCATAAAATATCCTTTTCTTTGAAGAAAACAACAGTAATTCCTAAATCAATACAGAAAAATACAAAAAAAAAATTAAATTGCTTTATAAGCTTGTTTGCACATTCTAAAAGTGAGATGCACATTTATTTCTTATTTTTTTACTCTTATTAAAGATTTTAATAAAGATTTTTTTCTTATCTCAAAATCTGATATAATTTACATAAAACTATACATTTATTGACTGTTTCTATTGAATTGACCTTTTCTTGATTTTATCCTCAAATTTAAAAGTTAGTCGTTTCTACCAAATTTTCGACCTTTTCAGTTCTGAATTGTAAAGTGAAGCAGTAATATTCTTTTATTCAATGTTATATAAATAAACTAAATTTTTAATAGTTTCAATAAGAATTTCTTTCAAAATTATTTTGTAGCTAAAGTTGTAAATCTTTGAAAGTGCCTCTTCTAGAGTAGAGACAAAAAAAATAACAAGTGATAAATAATGTGCAATGAAAAAAAATATGACAAAGGAAAGATTATCTTATTAAGTTACAGAAGTTTCACAGTTTAAAAATAATTGTAAAAATACGGAAAATGACTTTAAAGTATTAAATGAATAAAATGTCTTGTATTCTGTGTGTTTTACTTTCATTGCACTTTTGCTACAAAATACACAGGAGAGTAAACATTTTATCCGGAAATTATGACTAAGGTTTAAATATTGCTCATTAAAAATCATTCTTTATTTTAAATTTTTTTGTTTATATTACGACATCACAATCTGAAACGTTGTTTTTGCCTATGTTCTTGAAATAATATTTTTAAAATATTAAGGCGAACTTTTTTAATATAGAATAAAACTTGCAGATCATTTTAAACATTAATGGGGATATCAAATTTCAGGATAAATTCAAATCCAATTTAATATAATATCGTTTGATATCATGTGTATCATGTAATGATGGAATTTTATAGTTTTTAGCAAATCCCTTTTTTCAAAGTTATTTCTTAACGAAATATTTACATTCTTATAAATCTTATTCGCATATTACTGATTTAGTGCTCAAAAAATATCGTAATTGAGTGAATAATTTTCTGAGTTTTGCACTAATATTTCATTCTTACTAACTTTCGTTCAGATAAATAATAATTCACTTGGAAAACTTTCTTTTAATTCTATATGATGCATCAAAGATATAATGAATGTGTGAAAAAATTTCTTTTGATATTTGTAAATTATAAGCATACATGCATCACTATCAAAACTAAATAAATAATAGATTATTCTAAATTATTTAAAACCTAAAGCTGATGCACTAGAAATATATAAAACATTATAGCTTTTCAAACAACCGAATAAGAGAAAAAAAACATGGAAACGAGTTTTTATACAAATCCCACGCTACTTTCGAAACAATGAAGAACTATTTAAACATTCCCACTCAACAAACAGTAATAGTTAAAATACACACTTATACTAATTAAAATTGAAATAGGGAAGAATATATATACTCTATAATTAGCTCTTCTATTAACAATTCATTAAATAAAATTCTGTTTTGTTACTGAATAGTTAGTAAAATCTGGTTCAATTAGTATCAGAATTTCTTCATTATTGGGTCCATTAGTAAATTCAATAGAAAATTAGTTTTGTCACGAACATTAACATCTCTTTATATCTTTAAAATATTTCTTTCAGAATGAAGATAGAAATAAGTCTAAAAAGTTTCTATTGAAAAATACTTCAGTGTAAATTAGAATCTATGTTTATAATCTAAAAAAATGCCCTCATCTTGAAAAGCTTTTTCTTTCATTTTTGTTTTCAACTGGAAATAAAATGAGTTTTTTTTAATAAATTAGAACTGAAAGAAGGAGAATAAAGAGAAACAAATCTGTTTCTTTTAAAAATTAAACATAACATCAACAATGATTCTCAATTTAATAAGCAAATAAAAAGTTTCTAAATCTCTTTGGATAAAAAATAAGTTAAATTGTTACTGTGAATGGATGAAGACAAATGTGACAATTGATTAAGGAAAGAAATATTTTGAGACAAAAAAATTTCAAAACGTCTTTTTTTATTTAATTATATTCTCCTTAAATACATTATGAATTATATGTATACAATTAAATATCTATAAACTGAGTAATGAGATTAGTAAAGTCTAATATATAGTTAGGTTATAATCAAAGTTCAACCTTGAGATGGTCATAACTGGAGAACTACTAAACCAAATACACTGATGGAAAAAAAATCCCAACACTAGGAAGGAGCTGTTCTAGATAAACGAAATTTGGTAGGCGTGTTTATACATCTGAAAGATGACGGCGATTCAAATTTTGAGCTACGCGCGTAAGTGTGGCGCTAGTAGCGACACTATGAACATGCAAATGAGATTTGCTTTAAATAAGCGCTGCAAGGTTCGTGATCGTTATTTACAGTTCAGATTTGACATAGTGGGTTAGTCAAGGATGCCTCTGAGAAGACGAAGAAGCCATTATCAACAGCTCACTGAGTTTGAAAGAGGTCGTATTGTAGTGCTACGAGAAGATGGGTTTTCTTTCCAAGATATTGCTGAAATACTTGGCAGGAATATATCCACTGTACATGAGTATTGGCGGCAGTTGTCAAGGGAAGGCACTGCCTCAAGAAGACCAGATTCCGGGCGTCCACGTGGTACTACTGAGAGGGAAGACCGTCGTATTCGGCGTATGGCTGTGGCTAATCGTACTGCTACTGCAGCTGAAATTCGAGTTGCAGTTGGCACCACAGTGACACAACGAACTGTTACAAATCGGTTATTTCAAGGACAGCTCCAAGCCAGACGCCCTATACAATACATTCCACTGACTCCAAACCCTGCCGTTTGCGACGTGAGTGGTGTCATGCTAGAGCTCATTGGAGGATGGAGTGGAGATCTGTTGTATTTTCTGATAAAAGCTGGTTTTGCCTTGGTCGCAGTGATAGCCGTTTGTTGGTTCAAAGGAGGCCAGGTGAACGCCTGCTAGTGACTTGCCTGCGGCCTAGACACACAGGGCCTACTCCTGGAGTTATGGTTTGAGGAGCAATTTCGTATGAAAGCAGGAGCACTATCGTGGTTATCCCACGCACCCTGACTGCAAATTTGTACGTCAGTCTAGTGATACAACCTGTTGTGCTGCCATTCATGAACACCATTCAAGGGGGTGTTTTCCAACAGAATAACGCTCGCCCTCATATCGCTGTTGTAACCCAACATGCTCTACAGAGTGTCGACATGTTGCCTTGGCCTGCTAGATCACCCGATCTTTCTCCAATCGAGCACGTATGGGACATCATTGGACGACAACAGCGTCATCCACAACCAGCATTAACAGTCCCTGCATTGACCACCCAAGTGCAACAGGCATGGAACTCCATCCCACAAACCGATATCCAACACCTGTACGACACAATGCATGCACGTTTGCATGCTTGCATTCAAAATTCTGGCGGTTACACCGGTTACTAATGTACCAACATTTCACATTTGAAATGACTCTTCTCGCCAGTGGCTCTACCTGTGATCTTGAAACTTTAATCAATTAAATATGTTACCTAGACAAATGTATTCCTAAAATTTCATTACTGTACAATAATTTTTTCTTGGTGTTGGGATTTTTTTCCATCAGTGTATTATCAAACTAGGTAATAATTTAAAGAATATCACGAGAATTTCTTTTCTACCATGAAAAAAAAGTTCCAAAACTCAGCACCAGGAATGAAATGGCGTTGCTTCAATATTGTTAAGCGAAATAGGACATGAAAACATTGATTTAAAAAGGTGTTTAATCTTTTCTGAAACTTTTTATAAATCATGTTCAATATTGGTTATTTCAAAAGCATTGTTTATGGGAATAATCTAAACAATGTGGTGGAACTGAAAGGTGCAATACACCTACATGTGCATAACATTCTTCCTGATGTGCTAAGAGATACAGTTGAGAATGGAATATTGTAATTTAAATTTCTTTCAATAAGTGGTGGACGTCGCATTGAACAGATATTATAATAAGTTTGAGAACTGATTAAATACATTTTAAACCGATGTCTTTATGTCCTACTTTGTTTAGCAATATTGCATACAACGCCATTTCACCCTGATAGTCTGTTTATGAACTTTTTTTGATGGAAAAGAAATTCCCATGACTTCCTTTAAAATATTACCAAGTTTGATAACATTTGGTTCAGTAATTTAAATTTTGTGACTATTTCAAAGTGGAACTTTAATCTTGATCACCCTATATATTATAGATTTTTTTGTATATCCTTAAATATTCAAAAACTGAGAAATGTATATTAAGTATGACATATATCCAAAATTGTTGAAAATAATATCCTGAAACTTTGCTTCATTGTATAATTTAATAGTGGCTCTTTCCTATTTTCTGAAACTTTCAAAGCTATAAAGCTGCTTCAATGCAATCTAAAATTTGGAATCTTATCAAATTTCAAGCTTGGAGTGTGTCATAAAATAACTGCTACCAGTAAAGTTTTCTATGAATGGGTATTAATGAATTGTTCTGGCAAGTTCTCATGTATCCATATTTTTTATTCATTTCTCAGCTGCTATTGCTTGAAAGTAATATAATTTTCTCTTGAAATCCTGCCAAAGCTCTCTGGTTTCATTTTAATCGGATTTGTGAATCAGCCCATGCTGTCATCTTTGGGGACATTACATGCTCCGTCAGCATGTGTGAAGCGTTATATTCAGTAAATGTCTCAACAAAACAACATACTCAATCAGTCAATTTCATTGTACACTATACTCAAAGCGACAATTTTGTTACATATTTCAGAAAGCACTTTTATTTTTTTTAGTACATGAGAATTTAACCTACAATTTAAAATATTCTTCATAGTTCGTTTATGTTCTCCGAGATTTTATGAATTCTTTACAGAACAATTGCGAAAGCACAATAAGAGATTATGAAAAGGGAAATGTCAAAAATCTAGGTGACAATAGCCAAATGGATTCTAGCAACAACAATCTAGGTAACATAAACATGAATTTTAAATATTCTTTCACAGTATTATTTATTCTTAATTTAGGTTTGTCATATGGTAAAAAAATGAATTTGATTTCTTCAACTATTTCTTATTTTCTTTTTTATCACTATTAAAACACTGATCAATTGGCTCAAAAATTTAATATAAATACTCCAATTTGGAGGCAAATAATATAAAATATTTCGTTTCCTTACTAGTTTCTTAAGGGTGCTCCAATTGAACGTGCTTGTCTATGGCAAATGCCATAAGTAACAACAACAATATAAAGATAATCGATATTTTATTTATCCCTCTTAGTTTTAGAAAAAAATTTATAAAATTTCCATAATGCTGTATGGAAAATTGATACCCAGTTAATGGAATCAAATTCTAACTTTCTAGGTAAATAATATATTTTCAAATAACTAATTTTCTGATAACAATATTACACGTTTATTAAAAAAAATATAGAAATTGGAAAGAAATATTAGAATATTTCTAATTTTTATATAAATTAATATAAATAATTCGTATATTAGACTGACATAAATTTTAAAATATTTTAAAGAATTAAAATTAACCAACCGTGCATAGGGAGTTCACGGGGAATGAGAGTTGTTTTGCGCATTAATGTCAGGTTTTCAACATAAGGTTTTACTTTGACTTCATTAAAGTTTCCTTTAATTAAGTCAAGGATCTGCCTGTAAATGTACATTTAAATACTACTAAAACGTAGAAGTTTGTAAAGTTTTACAGATTTCTTTGATTTTAAATGAATTAAGGTGAATGACCTGTAGTTTAACTTCGGGAAATCCAAGAGACCCGAGATTTCTTGGTTTATTTTTTCGTCTCTAGGGAAGCACAGAATAGAGTTTCCAATTAAAACTTGGGGGTTAATTTCCCGATTTTTATTTAAAAATTGCTTCTATTTGCTTAATTCAGTCTCTAAATAAAGAATATCAATAGTATGAAAAAGTTTAACAGCATTACTATCAATGATATTCGAGCAAATATTAGCTCATATTATTGTTTTAAACATTGATTTTAATGTCAAGCTATACAAAATTTGGCGCTTACAAGTTAGTACGTCTTGAAATTTGCATTGTTATGATAAGATGAATTTATTACTTAACAGAATTTATAAAAAAGCATAATATATTTAAGAAGATATGTCTCAGAAAATATAACGTCTTTAAGGTGACGTCTTAAGGTTGCCTATGTTGAAAATGGCATTTTACCACCACATTGGGTCAAAAATATTTTAAATAAAACATTTCTCTTTCCAAAACCGTTTTTCTTTTCATTTTATGTCATCTAGAAGCCCAGATATATCAAATTGAAAAAGTGCAGTGCATTTGAAAATTAACCAGAAGTCTCAGTCTTCCAACGGAAGTTGTAAAAAACCACTTTTGACAAATTTTTTGCCTTCTGAAACACAAAAAATAATTTTATGATATTTCTAGTGCACGGTCATAGGTTTTGGACGCACACTTTTTTTTAACTTATTGATGGCATCTGGCAACATTCTCACTCTCTAGAGCACATTGTAATTCTCTTTTCGCTTCTTATATATCTTTGCAATTTTTTTTCAATGAAATATGTTTTTTCTACATTTTATTTTGAAAGTAAATCTCATTTAATTTTATCCACATTAATTGTTAACCGTATTCAGATGACGAAAACGGCACCTAGCATGTTATTTTCCTCTCCTCACCGCACTACATCACACCAGGCGGAGGAAATTTGTGCCTAGCCAAAATCACACTAAACGCGCATACACGACGGTTCTTTGGTGGAACCCCCAGGTCACCGAAAATTCTCTGGAATATAGTCCCGAAATAACATTTCGGTGAGCTACAAATTCTGTCATTCGAGTCATATATTGCTGTAAATGAAGGTGGCAATGATATAAAAAGGGTGTTAAATCAATTACAAATAGGGATAGTCACAGAATTTTTTATACATTTTTTTTTCTTTTTATACACTATTTATCTCGAAAACACAAATAAAAATTTAAAAATTATCCTTTTAAAAAAATAGTCCCGAAGGTAAACAGTCACCTAAAGAGGATTTAAATATTTCTCGTAATAACCAATATTTCTTAAGAATTATAGTATAAGAAGACAGAATATGAGGAGATTAATCTAGCTATATCAACATTTCGTTTTAAAGCAACACTTAGTCTATTGTAGGAGGCTCAAAATTTTAAATCGCTGTCAGATGATGAGGATGATACCTGAGCCGGCAGTCCATCTCCAAACTTCCGCTCCCCACCAGGGAAAGGACATTGCCCTGGACGGATTTAACATGCACTAAACCAGCTTACGGAACGGTTCGTCAGTGAAATCGAGTCTCAGCCCTGGAACCTTGCAACTCCGAAGTCGAAACCTTATTACCAGGCCATCGAGGCCATAAAATAAGTAGCGAAATGAAGCAGGTTTTTAATATTATTTCAATAAAGTAATAAACTCTTTCACAGTTCAGAACAAATATTTTTACATAAGAGTACTAAAAAATCTTATATTTCCAATGTAATGTTCCCAATACAACGCTTAATTTAAATTTTAAGACATTTTTAATTAATTTACCAACAATTTTTAAACCGATGAATTTTAATATCCTGAAAGATGTAGATGGATATCCTGTCGATGGAAAATAATCTTCCCATAATGCTTAATTCAAATGATTTATAATTTAATATTATGGCATATTCTATATGGGAAATTATTAAGTATGCTCTTACATTTCATATGCGAGGAGCTTGCTCAACTAGTGAGCAATATTAGAAATTTGTAATAATAACGCTACATGAGCTCAGACAGGAGCAACAGTTGTAACATCAAACTAGCTTTTGGATGGGACCAGTGCTTGAAATATACAGCACCATTGCTTGCATAATTAGTTAACCATTTAATATTTCACCGCTAAACTTCATTTCAGCTGTGTTTCTTTACAAATATGAAATACTTTCACAAAATTGACAAAATCCATGAAGAATTGCCATATTTATATCCAATATTCATTGATAGAATTTTTTTTCCAAACTGCAAAACTCTAGAATATGTTTTACAAATCATCCTATGGAATTTAAAGACACTAGATCTTGTTTAAATTTAGTAGACTATCTACCTTTTCACTAGCTGATTATTTTATAAAAAACACTTTAAACATTACCTCCAATAGAAAACTTTCAATTATGAAGGTATAAATAAGAATGTCTTTAAAATTATCAATAGTTCTGGATCACCAGAATTCTGTTTTGCCACAAAACAGACCGATGTAATGAAATCTTCGTCTCTGTCTAGGGAAATTACAGGTTTGACACTCATTTTCATAAAAAAATTATTATTCAAGCCGATCTTGCACATTATAAATTCGTTTGACTGAAATTCAATTCAAGTATTGTGTTGTAGAAGATTGAAATGGAAAGTGGTGGGTCAGATATCATTCTTGTCATCTGAGAATGATCCAAGACGGCACATTGTCCATCCCAAAATAAACATAGTGATGTAATGAGTCGGGACATAAATATAAACTAATCGATTAACGTAAGTATTTCCTTGTTAGAAAAGGTACATAAAATTTTAATATTTTTTAATTCCAGTTTAAAAAAAAAAAACTTCTAGAACTCTAATATAGTATTTCGAAACATACACATAAAATCATAAAAGACATTTGCATTGATTTGATGGGAAAGAGCTTAAGAACTCAACTTCTCGATTAGGATTGAATCTTATAATTATCTCAATATTTCTAACTTCTCAGTATCCATTTATGTTCACTGCTTCCTAAGTGCCTGAATACAGGATTTCATTGTATACTATCTATTACTAAACATGGTATATGTTATTGAAACGTTCCCTAAATCTTCACTTCACTGCAGAAATATTTAAGAATCAATGAATTTTGAGTGAAATATAAAACAATACAATTTGAATTCATACATATCAGCAATAAAAAGTATAAGAATCCCCCCCCCCGAAAAAAAAACTGCTATTCTCTTCCGCATTTTACAATTCCTGTAAAATAATTTCTGAAAAGGGATCGTATTTAGGTCATGGCGCTTTTCACACCCGAACAAAGGCGAAACGGAAGATGAATGCAATGCAAGGCGATAAACGATAAAAGAATATTCTGAGCCGTAAGAAAAAGAGCAGAAGAGGTTGGAGTAAGTATATTTGATTCAGGGAGATCTTTTCCGAACTTTAGCCTTCAGCCAACAATGTTCGTTGTCGACAATGTTGAGGTTAGGGAACATGAAAAAAAGAAAAAGAAAAAAAAAAACGATTTTTTTTTCTTTCAAGAATAAAAATTGATTTGAATGCAAAGTGACAGCAGAAAAAAAAATTGAATGCCTTTTAAAGCGAAATCTAAACAAGATATGTGCTTTGTTGTGGTATTTGTTCCTCAGCCTCAGATAAAATTGTTTTCATCATGGCTTTTGAAAACACCCATAAACGTTTTAAAGAAAAATATCGATATTTTTCTGCTGTATGTTGTCTTTAGAATCTGTAAAAATATACTCTGCTTAAATATTGATTTTTAAAAATACGAGACTTTTGTTAACAAAATGAGGGTATATTTTTACTTACTATATGATTAACATCTCACTGAATCCCTTGTTCTTAATATTATATGTTTTGAGATTTGTCAATCTCAATAAAGAAATATTTTTTGTCACGTGAGGGATATTTTTCACATTTATATCTCAGTTTCCTTCGCCGTTATAAAGTCAGTTAAATTTTACTTTATAATGTAAAAGCTATAAAATACTAACAATATATAATTATAAATTATAACAATAAGGTTTTATTTTTGGAACATTGTTTTCGATTTTTTTTAAAATCCTAAATCGTATTATTCGATACTTACCTCTATCAACATAAAGAAAAAATGACGAATTGAAAGAATTCTTTTAATTTAAATTAACCTGAATAAGTATTCAAGATTTTGCTCATATTTTCATACCATCTTCTTATTTTGAATGTCATCTAGCATTGTTATATCAGATTTCAAATTATTAAATTGCTTAACTTTTCTATAATTTGCTGCAGAAAAAAGTTAAACTATTTAGCAAAAAATACCCTCCTTATATAATTCACAGAGTTTAAATACTTATTAAAACACTTCTAGATAATCATTTTCATTAAGATACAAATGAAGTAATTATTTCATAATTCTTATTATTGATCATATTATCGTAATTTTCCTTATATCTGACTGATAATATTTAATTATTTTGAATTTCGGAATCAAGGCTATATTACTGGATATTTTCACTTTATTTTATCCTTACTTTCTATTGCCCTGGTTTTATCATTGTCAAGAAATAATTAAAATGACTTTCAGAATTATACCTATAAATAAATAATCCACCATTCAGTAAAATAGGGGCAATTTTACTGACAATGTTTATGATGTCAAATCAGTCTACAAATGTGTTAACTTTCATTGTTCGAATTTTAACCAAAAAAAAAAAAATACATAGAAGAAATATATTTATTTTTTTCACAAACTTCATTTGAATCATTAAGAATATTTAAAGTATAACTAAAATGGAAAAAAGTGATTCAGCAGAAAATCTGCATGCAAAAGAAATAAGATTATAATCCTATAATTAAGAAATCTATATTACAGGATTTATTTTTCCTCTAATGTGTCATTCTTGGTTAAAAAAAGTATAACACATTTCTTACAAATACATTGGTAAATATTAATCTCTATGAGCAATGAAAATACTTATTAAGTAATCAAATATAGAAATAATTGTCAATAATGCCAATTTTTTAATATAACTTTCTTCTTACCCTGCCAGATTAAACATAATTTTTTACTTGCTTTTAACCTGTATAAATTTCTATGCGTATAAATCTGCAACTCATATAAAGAATTTTCCTTTCTTGTTCTAAAATATACAGTCAAATTGAAATATTACAATTATATTTGAGATATCGTGATATATCCGACAATGAATCCTATATTACAGACAATAGTTCTAGGTGATAATCATTGTTACACAGCAAGTTTCTATCCACCTAAGAACCAACTCGATACTGAATGCACATCTCTATCAATATGCTCACATGTACCCTAATGGCTTCAAATGCTAAGTGATTGAGTGGTTGAATAGTTAGACCGATTCTCATGCAAAGGGGGAATTGAACAGCTAACAACCTTCCACTCACTATTACTATTACCTATTATCAATTTATTATCGTCTGACCATGGATTTTAATTAAAATAAACATTTATAAAATATTCATGAAATTAAATTATTCAGTTCCGATTATCTAAATCAGTCAGTACTATGTATGAATTTTAATCAATGAATTTTATGTATCAATTTTAATCAATCAATATCTTGTATCAATTTTAATCATTCAATTTTATAAATCAACTTTATCAAGTTAGTTTTTCTATTGTATTTTTAATTCTCTGTGAACTAAGACGTAGAATGAACTGTAACTGTAATCTTTAAAAAAATCTTCAAATTTGGATGAACTTCTATGTTTTAAGTCAATTACAGAATAAAAACCATTTTTGGAGGTAAATATATTTATGGACATAACTGGAAAGCTCAACAGTATAGACAGATGATTGTTCAAAATAATGTTGTAACAAAATAGTTGGGGAAATTTATCATATTAATTTTGAATTATGCTCAAATTAAGTCTTTCTGTTTGTTTGTGAGTAAGACAACTGAGAAACATGAATACTAAATAAATAAATTAATTTGAAGTCTCGACACTAGAAATTAATCTGTATCGAAATGTGAGCCAATCGCCAAAGAGAAAAGCATATTATATTCTGTTAATTAAAGGATGAATCTAAACTCAAAATGTCATATAATGCTTCTGAATTTCCTCAAAAGAAAGAAAAGAAAAAAGTCCAAGCGTCTTACAAACTATATTGTGCTTAAGCTTGAAGAAGGCGTGTTCGCTCAGATGTCGTACTCATCATCTGATTAAGGTTCAATTTACAAGGTCCGTCTCAAAATAGCTTGATACTGCTTTCAAAACGGGATTTTAATATAACTGAAACCCAGTTATGAAATAGATTTCAAATCATGGTTATTTTTATACTGAATCCAAAATTTCAACACACGATAATTGTAACAAAATATGAGGAAAAAGACAATACAAAATGAAGGGATAATCAGTAGAAGGATTAAAATTTTAAAAAATTGTCCATTTTCATTAAATTCATTAACTTGATCTCTGAATAACAAAATAATAATATTTTATTTTCAAATAATAATTGTAGTTTACCTTTAAAACTAAACACAATTAAGTGTTCTTACAACATAAAATTATAATTTTTCAGATTTTCCAACTTAAATGATGAAGTTGTTTGATTGCTTCTTTTTTAACTTTATCACCAAAATCTGTCAGCATTTCTATTTTTTAAGTTGATAAAATAAAATATTCAAAAGTTTCGTGCGTATTCTTATTTGCAGCTGCTAGATAAGAAAAAATGTCTATCTTTATAGATCGTTGACAAAGATAGTATAAATTTTGTTGACATCCATGCTTTTTGAACGACTATTTACTACCAAAGATCAGAAGCAGACAACAACTCATTTTTAAAGATTATTTTAACATTCTGATTGGTAAGAGTCCTTCAATTCATTTGCAGTACACTGGATTTGTTGAATTCGGGTGTGAGGAATTAAATGAAAGTAGTAAAAAATATTTAAAGTTTGTTAATGTTTTTTGAATACTGTTAAATAATTTCGCGATATTCTAAGCGATTGTATATATGCTTGTGGGAAGTTTCTGTTATAAAATGTTAGAAAATAAGCCATTTTACTAACGGCAATATAAATCGAATAACCCTATAACTGGAATATCCTTAAAAAATTCGATTACTTAACATATACTTTAACTGACATAAAGACTGATATTCTAATAAGTGGTAAGTTATTATATATTTATTTAAAGTAAAGCATTTTAAGTAATGAAATCATTTTCTATGAAAAAATATCCTCAAAATTGTGTTTTAAAAACTTGCTTGTACTACTTTATTCTCACTTGGAAGTTTCATCAGGCATTTCATGAATTTTAAAGTCGATAGTGAAATTATATTCATATAAATATTGCTTCCATTCAACGCTTCACGTGAAACACTATTTCTTAATGTTTGAAATTGTTTTTCGCCTCTTACCTGCTATGTTTGATGCTTGCGAATAAGTGGAGATTTTTGAATATTAAATCTATTTCACCATATCTACTGTTTAATGTAGGACCCGCTTTCTCTCATGAGAATATTTGAGTTGAATTAAATTAGTTTTTAATTGTTTAAATCTACTAGCATGTGATTAATTGTAAATTAAAATCAAATTCCAGCTGCCTAAATATTTAATATAAAGTTGCAAAGGTGAATGGATACATACATCGACACTATTGCATCTAAATTGCAAATCCGAGTATTGACACATATTGGGGAATCCTTTCAAAATGATAAAAAGTAAATGTAAAAATTAATTAATAGATAAAGTATACAAGCGATGAATTAGCAAAATAAACACATTTTTATTATATTTTGTAATTTTTTTTTATTCTTTAGAATAGCAAAAAAATTATCTTCATTGTGTAACAAGAGTTTTCACCTTTCATAAAATTTATTCATGCTCGTAAATACAAATTTTCTATACAAAAGTCTAGAATCTTGTTTTCTTCTTTCAATTGCACTTTCCATCTTTTTAAATTCACTTTTAATTTTTTTATAAATTCATTTAATATCCTTTTCAAATATGTTTTCAACTCAATAGAATGTCTTCAAAACTAGAATTGACTTTTAATTCTCATTGGAATTCGTATTTGTTTATATTTTGTAGCATACTGATATTTGCATATTGTATACGTATCTTATGTATATACTTTTTTCTCTTGTTCTGCTTTACACTTGAGGCTTAACTTTTGTTAAATAATTTTGTGCATTGTTTGAATAGTCTATATTTCTATAAACTGCTTGCTATATATTTATGGTGAACAAAAAATAATTAATGTTCAACTGTACACATATAATATCTCAAGAAATCAAACTATTAAAATTCTGCACAGATATGTAACAATAGGTTCCTGAATGGGAATTTGATTTTTTTTATTGCCGATTGAATTTAAATTTCTGATATAAACTTTGCTTATGCACCTTAAAAAAGAATAAATTAGTAATTTTTCTTATAAAACTTCGTATATTTGTAGAAGGTATTTATTATATATAATCAATTTATATATTTAGAATTTCTTTGTTCAATTTAATAAAATTATAAAGTTTGGAATTGAGAAAAAAAAATTAAAAATCGACAATTCCTTAAAATAATTTTTAAAAGATGTGCTTTTTTACAGAAATAATGGAAATATACCGAGATTTATTGGTTAGTTAATTTGCAATTCAAATAGATAATTTTCTCATGTCTTATTATTTTCATAAATTCGTAAATAAGTGAATTAATTGTTTACAAATTTTCAAAATATTACTCTAATCAGTAGTACATTATCGGACATATCAATACTTCATACATCATCGAGTACCATTTCAGTTATGCGAGAACAAGATCGACAATCATATTTTTTTTTTCAGTAATTGCTTGAAAATTATTGATTAGAAAGCATCGTTTTGGAATTATTGACTAGAATGTAACTAAATACTCTTCCACTGACCTTCGATCTGTTAAACAATAGGAAACTAAAAGATTGATTCTATAGTTTCTGGGGAAAACTTCGGTCTTATTGAAACAATGAGAATTGTTTATGAATTTTAAAACCTTTTTTTATTCTTTAAGCATTTTTTAAACTTTTATTTCAAATTGAAATGCAAATTTCTCAAATGTGGTGTCATATGTTTTTTATTATTCTAGAATTATAAAGCAGTTCAATGACTGTTGAAATACTTACATCTTTTATAAGAAATATACTAAAATTATGATTTTTTGGAGATTGAGTGAGAATCAATGCTAAACAACAGTTTAAGTTTCGGATAAAAAAATTTGCAATGGAAAAGATCTAATATAACCTAATGCACCTGATTTGAATATCTATTTCATCTGAATTCCTTTTTTCTAATCTGTTAACAAATATGAAGGATATTAAATTCAAATGGATTAAGGTAGTTATTTTTTTCAGACCACTCTTTATAAAAGTTATTGGAAATGAAGCTAGGAAATGGCATTTGCATTCAACACCCAGAATAGGAGAAAATGTGCAAGCTGGAGGTGACAACTTTTGTCTCCAAGAAATAATTTCAAATGCAGGAAGAAAATCCTTCAAAGGTTCGGTATTTCCACGATAAACATGCATTCATTCATTGCATTTTAGTCATATTCAAGTTATTTTGCTTAAAGTAAGGGGTTTTAACTTTAGAATTTTTTGATCAGAATGTTTCGTGTCATGATTATCTCAACTTATTTGAAATCCCACAGCAAGCGAAAAAAATTTAAATTTTTAAGGAAATGTCGGCAACTAAAATTATTTTTGGTTGACAAAGATACAAGATCTTTTTTTAAATGTGAACCTTTTCAATTAAATCACGATCATTGTTTTATAAGTCCTTTGTTAAAATATCCCAGTACGAATTCAACTAAAAATATTTTAACTTATTCACCGCCTTAAATTCTTTTTCAATAACATTCTTTTTGTAAGTCATGCTATATTATGATCATCAAGAGGTTGATCCCACTTGTTTAACAAATGCTCATTTCTTCCAAATTTAATTAACTTTGTTTAAATAGACGTTAAAATATTTTGATATTTGAAATCAAAAATAGTCCTGAAATAGTACTAAATTTTTATTTATTGATGAGTCATGCATTATATAATTATTGATCGCCTCTTAAATATAACAATGGAAGATGCGATGATGGAAGTAGGCGCTAAATTTCGAAGAGATTTATAAGTTACTTTCTTAGTGCTACTTTTTAAGAATTTTGTATTAAACTAGAAAATGTTTAAATTCTTGATAATATATCTTCAACATTATATTAGATGCTCTAGAAATAAATTAATATACTTCATATAAGAATTTAAAGAAAACTATTTGCAAAAACTGCAATTTAAAGTGTGGACTATATTTTGTATATATTTTAGAAACAAACTGATTATCCAACTTATTTTAAAGATTAACTATTCAAGTTATACGATTTAATTATAATGTAAAATAAATATAAATTCACATTAATTTCTTGGATTAAAAGTAGCAAGTGGAATGGAGATATCAGCATTAATAAACATGGTTCAATTATTTTTTAGGACAATTCAATAAAATTTAAACAAAACTTTATATTTTACTTTTATTTTTATTTACTTTTATACAGCACGTTTTGAAATAATTAAACGTAAAATACGTAGTGTTCGCTGTATGTCTTTGACTTTCCGTTTATTTAAAATTCTTTTTATTGTAAAGGGAGTGAAAATTGTACTAAGCCTAAATTTTTCATCTAATTTCTGTTATTAAAAAATCGTGAAATTATCAAGTATTCAATATTTCAATAGCAACAAGATAATTTTAAAAGGATCTACAAAATCTAACGAAATTATATCACGATTCTGTTTCTTTGTTGCTAATTATAGTAATTACTAATTTAGTAGCCAATATTCTCTTTCCCCTTTTTGCAGAATTATCCAGAAGGTTATTTGCATTAGTAATCTTAACTATGAAACTCGGTGCATTTGAGGTTGTTAAATGTACGATTATTTCAGACCGTTGTCAAAAGCGTTCTTAACTCTGTAAGGCAAGCTGTTGATTTTTTCTTCAGACGTTTCTTTTTCATGTAGAATTTTGGGATGGAAAAATGGATCGCAGAATCTTTAAGACTTGATACCGTATTCAAGTCACGGAATAGCAGAAATCAAGATTTTGAAAGGACGAGCACCTGTTATCTGTCAATTCAACACCAATAAACGTGTTTTTTGTATAGAACATTTCATTCGGATTCTCATCATTTAGAATGTTCTTCAAATATCGTTGCCCATAACAACGACACAAGATATTCAAGACTGGGTTTAGGTCTTATGAATTCTAAGGCCTTAGTTCATAAAGAGGATAGATAGAAAAATTGGTTAAGCAAACGATAAACACTGACCAGAAAAGGCAGTAAAAAAACATGGCGGCTGAAAAAAATTGGCGTGTGAAAAAAAATGTAGAAATACCCTAGCTAGTTTGAGAACAAATAATTTGTTAATACTTTTGTTATGAAAATAAAGCTTATGTAGAGTCTGAAATCTCAGATTTCTATGTGAACATATAATTTCTTTAAGCGAAAACATGTTCTTAAATATTTTAAATTCGAGGACATTTTAATGATCAGACATAGAATAATCTTGATCTCCCAGCATATAAAGTAAGCTTAGCGTAAGATTCTTTACGTATAATAAGAATCTAACACAATATAATTCTAATCACATTAATCCTAGTTTAAACTTTTATTTATATGCCAAATCTTGATAGGCGTTAAAATTTTACTTGAAACAAATTGGTCATATATAAACTATCTTTACAAATATAATATAAATGCTTTTTTCGCTATATATTTGAAACTTAGTACAATATTATATTCTGAAACTTGTCCAATTTTTACTACTTTTTATTCATTGAGAAATCCTTAACCTTGAATATCTAAAACATTTCCTTTGCCTATAGTAAACAGTAAAAACCGTTATACACCGTAAAAATTTTAAAATCTGCTCTATCATCGTGAATAAGTATTTACTTTATATATAGTAAAATGAGGCCGAGTGCAGATATTTTCTCAAAGGATAATACTTTTGATATCAATTAGTTACATGAAAGTAAAAGAACTCGGGAAAAGATTTCAAAACAGACATAAAATTTCATACCTGTATTTAAAGATGGTTTCTGGTAATACAAAAATATGTATACATACGTTTTGCAATTTCCTAGTCAAGTGCCAGTGCAACTACTGCAGAAGTATTCTTAATATTTTTGAATATAGCAATACATTTTGTAATGTTATTAAATCGTACATTTATATTACTTTATTGAAAATAAAACTTTGTACAAAACTAAATTTTTTTGAATTTGTTTCATTAATATTTTTAAGTATATAAACCCTGGATTTTGAAGCATAAAATTATAATTCAACTATCAGAATTTTAAATGTTGATTTTTTCACTTATTTCTTATTTATAAAAGTTCAAATTTCACTGCAGTGCCAGAAAGAAATGTCGAAGTAAATGATTATTAGTACGAGATGTAGAAAATTGATTTTGATTTCGATTTAAGGGGATGTCTCTATGAAGAATAACTATGTGCAAGGAATTAATCTATATTTTTGCTCTCTGTGCAATAAAATGTAAAGGGACATTTGAATAGCTGATTTGTTGAACTATTGTCAGACAATTTTGAGAAAAATATGTAGGATTTAAAATTAAGTGTTTCGAGGGAGTGAAATAAAGATCTTGCTGTGTAGTGTATGGAATGGTCGTGTGTTCTTGCATGGTACTTTTGGAATATAGTTGAATACGTGGCCTAGTAATTGAAGGCTTAATGCATAATATAGCAATTATCTCGGTGAGAGGCATGAGAACTGAGTGAAATATAGATGGTCTTTTGAAGACGGCTTGAGTTATGAATGGAATGCGGATAATATTTTGAGAGCGGCGTGGGTAATGAAGGGAATGTAGATAATATTTTGTAGCTGGCGTGGGTTATGAAAGGAATGTAGATAATATTTTGTAGCTGGCGTGGGTTATGATAAAATGTAGATAATATTTTGTAGGTGGCGTGGGTTATGAATGGAATGTGGATAATATTTTGAGGACGGCATGAGTTATGAATGGTGTGAGGATTGTCTTTTGAAGGTGGCGCGGGTTATGAATGGGGCCCGAATTGTTGCGTGTGCAGTGGACTACGAGTGCGTGGAATGCGGATTGTCGTTGCGTGTGCAATGGGGTATGAAGCAAGATTTTTTTTTTCATATCTTTCGGGGAATGAGCTCTTTTATATATTTATGCATAGGCATATCTAAGTAAAAGTATCCCTAGACATTTGTGATCTAAAGTCAGAAAATATATATATATATATTTTTTTTTTGGATTTCAAAATCTTCTGTCTTTTATAATTCAACCCTAATGTATAGGTAGTATTCGTTGCACGTGGTTTATGCTTTTAGATATTTAGGACACTTTATAAAACTTTCTGTAAAATATTTTAACCTATATAAAATTTGAATGGTCATTTTACGATTTAAATAGGTCTGATTTTTTTCAAATAAGACTTCTAAATTTCCTGACCAGTGCTTTTTTTTGTTGATACTTTTCTTATGATTTCAATCTTTTAATAGCAGCCCATCGCTTGATTTCTTCTCAAACTCATAGGCTGAAATTAAGATGTGTAGAGGCGCTATAATTCGATGGCAACAAAATCGTTTGTCTGAAATATTCCATGCACTCTGAATTGAATCAGTAAGGCAGAACTTTGAAAGGGAATGTGTCATTTAATTAAATATATAATTAGCAGGACTTGACAATAACCAGATCAATTTAATTAGAAACTCTCCTCGTTAAAAACTCTAAGATTAATAAAATATTCTTTCCAAAATAATTCTCGGAATTTTAGCAAATATTCTTAAGGATCGGAACTTTCACATACAAAAAGATTATTTTCAGAATACAATTAACCTCATTTCTTGTTACAAAGTCATCAAGTTCTCTGAATTGAGTAGCATGATCTTTTTTCATACATAAAATACCTAACTTCGAAGCCATCTTTTCTGTTCATAATACTAATTAATATCCCTTCATCTTTTTTTAATGTAAAATAGATAGAACTATGGTTTTAATTCATAATCAGATATTTCTAAATGTTAATGACATGTTAATAATTATCTTTAACTTGTCTGGACTATATGATCTCTAGGGAATCTCATTCTAAAGAATAAAAATCCATAGGGATTAGTCCATATATTAAGACAAAATTATACGAGTGGTGGTTGGGTTGAATTGGTAAAAGGAAGATAAAAATATCTTTTCATTTTTACAATTTTATGATTAAAATACTGTGTGAATTCTTTAATGTTGACAGAATTCTATGAGAAAGATTATGTATATATCTGAGAGGAACATATATATCGAATATAAAAGTAAACTGAATAAATTATTTTTATATTGAATATTATTCGATATGAATAATTGAAAAAATATTTTATTTTAAACATTTCATTAAAAGTTTAAATCCTTTCACAACAATAAAAAATATTCAAACTCGAATGCACTGAGATCTATAACTTAAACCTGAATATTATCAATAACGCCAAACTGAAACGTTCGTTTTTTTTTTTTTTTCAAATAAATTTAATTGAATACAATATTAGTAGCTTATACTTGTATGCAGCGACTTCATGGAGCTTGGCTTTTAGAAATTATTTCTTAAGATAATAGAATTATTCCTTACATTAAATGTTTTTTGCTGCTACTGAAATATTCAACACTTGATCCTTTGTTCATTTGAAAATGTGAGAATTAGATGAAACATCCAAACTTGGTACAATTATCGTTTGTTATTCAAAGTAAAAAAATAATTGGAATCGTTTTGAAAGCAAAAATTACTTGCTATGGTACACAATTTCTGCTTTGAAATGGTTGAATGAAATTGAAAAGATCGCTACAATTAAATATATTTTATTTTTACAGTATTAATATAATTAAGCACCTAATTAGTTCTTTGCATATCTACATTTCATCTGATATTTTTAATTCACAATTATTCTGATCTTAAATTTATTTTTGCTTTTAATTGTAATGTATAATTACGAAAATTTGTTAGTTGTTTGTAAAAAATTATGTATTCAAAATGTTTTCATAATGTGCAAACAGTTTTTACAAAATCTATTGAAAACCTACTTGCCTTTACATGCTCATTCATGTAGAGAAGTTCATTTAGATTTCTATATTAACCGTTACTGCATAATTTTGTTTCATACAACATATGGTATAAATTACCTTTGACAATAACATATACGAGCTCATTCTTTGTTCATTAAAAAAAGGCATTTTTTAAATAACGATGGTATTTCAGCAGTATATAATTGACTTAAAAAATTGTAGTTTTTTTTCTATAGTTTTGAAAGTCCTCGCATCTTGTACATTACGACTGAATAACTTATCCTGGGCAACGCTGAATGTATCAATAAGATAAACAACTCTTGAGTTTGCTGTCTCGAAGCATTAAGAATACTTTGACAGTACATTTGAATGAAATGAAGATAAGTATTATTCCAAATAACCTCATATGTTTCCTGAAAAAATCAGCGAAATGAACAATATAAAATCGGTATTACATAAGGAAAACAACGACGTATTTGAAAGAAATTGATTCACTATAGAACAATGCTATAGGTTTATGCAAGAACCATACTTTTGTTCAACTGTAAAATAATATTTCATAGAAATTTTTAGATAAGATGTTTTTTATTACTGTCATGAGAAAATATTAGTTTTTTTATGCAAATGAATTAAGATCGTATGAATAATTTTAAATAATAAAGCAACACCATTTCCTTGCACACAGTTAAAAAATGAGCATCGAGGATTTTCTTTGCAACGTGGTTTCATCGCATCTGATGATTTAAATTTTTTGTATAAGCATTTTTTCCTAAATGAATAGATCAGGGAAATGGCATTTTGCCGTGTCTGAATGGATTAAGTCTCTAAATCTATTAATAGTACATTGAAATACTGTGAATACGAAGTTGTTATTCTTCACTGATGCCACTTTCAGTAACTACAAATTATTTATCTACTGAGTGCGAAAATCAAATGGAAGTTCCGTCATCACCTGTTTCTAACCCTGAATGACAAATCCGTATTAAGGTAAGTTTCTTCATATTTATGAAGTATTTATATTTAAAGAAGATATGTATAATTTAATTAATAATTAAAGTGTTTTCAGATTATTAATGGTATAAACAAGCAGTTTTGTTTTTAAATCCATTTGCCATCTAAAATAAGTTCATTAAACCCCCGCTTTACTTATGATCTATAAAGAATTTTTCAAATCCAATAAATATGAAAATATGCAGAAAATATTTAAATGAAAAGTTTTAATTTTTACTTGCTGCTTAAACTTAGTTATATAACAAAGACTTCGCAAAAACTATAATTTTGATGAAAAGTATACTTTCATCAAAATACTTTCACATTTCCGATTTTGAGTCATGTGTAATCTCGAAAAGTTTTTTGATAATTTCAATAAATGACGCAATTGTTGCAAATTACATGAAGATTATAAAAAATAGAAACACTTTAAAAAATGAGTGAACAGTTAAATATGCCTGAGTTTTATAAATATTTAACTTACAATTTTGCATTCATTAGGCAACAGTCAATGATTAATTTCTGAACTGTGAATACATATCAATGAAAGCATTTTTAAGAAATCATTAATTCATACGACTTAGCTTCTTTTTATTATTTAGTATTTGGTTACTAGTCTAAACTTTAAATATTGGCTGTAAGATCAATTTTCTCTAGATTTTTTTTCTCAAACTTTTTAAAATACATTAACATTTCTAAATCAGTCCTATTGTTACTAGAATTTTTTATGCGTTCCTTATGTTAGATTATTTTATATTTAAGCTCTCAATTATCTTCAATATGTAACAATGGACAATGGCAATAGAAAACATTAGAAATTTCCATCAGAAACTCTGAATTTTCTATAACAATCTTTTACCAATTACTTAGTTGATTATGGCGTTATACGATTGTATTTGTTATCACAGCATGATCTAATAATTCTCGCACTCCAAATACAAGCCCTGCTGCATTAACAATATTTTACTTAAACAATATTTTTGGAAATATGGATTAAATTAAAATCAAGATTCATATCATATGCAATTCCTATAATGCTGATAAATAAAGTAAATTTTACATCATTTTTCTCTATTCGATTCTTTGTTCTATTTAGAATGAATTCCTTTATCTGTTTTTTTTTTTAATTTTAGTGTATTTCTTGCTTGAAGGAAACTTCATATATCGACCATAGAAAACCTCAAAAGGCTTGAATTTCACTATTCCAATGTAACCACAGTAATATAAAGATCGAGCAGTGCCTGAAACGAAGTCGGCCTAAGATGAACACAAAATGGAACTACTAAGATGCAACCCATTCGGCTAATACTGAAAGACCTCGGACCCTACAAAGATATGTAAACAGCTTAAAGCCCCTCTTTTTTACCCACTGGGGAAATAAACTACATACGAGCAAATACAGTTTTTTTTAAACTATATATAAGCAAAAGTCCTTAGAACATCTCATCTTCTACAGGTAACTCTAGAGGAACAAAGGTATGAAGGAAAGTACAAATTTTTGTTCGATCAGGGTAGGAAAGATTTTCTTTTAAAAAGACTTGTTGAAAAGCATACATAGATATTAATTAGATCTTGTGTAATTATTTTTAATATTTTTAAATATACATTTTTTTAAATTATATTTTTGTATGCAAGTATTTCCTTAGATAATACCAAATCATTCCATCGGTATAGAATATGCATACCATACTATTCTATATGTTATACCATATAGAATATATCATACCATATGTTTTGTTGAAATCATTTTTTCTGTAAACACACCTTTAAATGTTTCGCTTTCATTGCTACCTTTTAAAGAAGTTTTGTTTTGGTGCTTTGAGAAAATGATTTTCTGCATTTTTGCAGAATAGGAAAAAATTATAGAGAATTGTGAAATTGTATGAAGAATTGAAAATCTTGTAATTCAATATGCTTCATATAATTTTTTATTTCAAGTATTTCATTTTATGTTTCAGTGGGAATTTTATTATTATAAATTCTGGTTGAATTAGTTTTGAAATGCCCTAATCGGAAACATTAATTTAAAATTTTTGAGAATCATTTCAGATTAGTATAAAATCAGTTTTTAGATTCATGCAACTAATTTTTTTTAATATTTTGAAGACTCAAGTTCCAGACGTTTAAAAAAAGTTATTAAATGAATTATATAAATAGCTCTGTTAAGTATTCAATTTTGTTTGCCTGAATATAATGGGCATTAGAAATTAATTTATTTCAAAAATACTTATCTACCGTAATTATGCAATTCTTTTTATTGTATTTCGTGTCTTAGTAACCATAATATCTGGCCTTCAATATTCTTTATAAAAAGACGCTGATTTTGATTCTGAAACCTTGAAAAGGTGCCTATTGAAAAATGTTTGGATAGGCGACTACCAATGTTTCTTATTGGTTAAAATTAAAGTTTTTAAAGAAAATTCTGTTCAGATTAATATTTCAATGTATAATCACAATTTATACCAGAATATATTAACTGGTTGGAAGATTTACCGTATAAATAAATATTTCCTGTATGATTCATTTCAAAGCTACACGAAAATAAGCAAAATGATTCTTTATAAATGTTCGAAATGTCTTCATCCAATCAAGAATACTATACCGAACAAAATATTTCTCATACCATTTAGCATCTTTTTGGTTATATTGGATCAAGAATAAATGAGATGAAACATTTTTTTTTTTGATCGTTTGAAAAAAAATCCTAATTTTAGAAAAATTTTATTTTAACCTCGTGAAATAGCTTTCATCGGCCTTCGCTTTATCAAACGGTAAAAACTTTTTAATTCATTTTTACAATTTCTGGGAGTAATTTTACACTATATCAGTTGCATTGAGAAAATGAGTTCTTAAATCTTCAAACCTTGTATTTTCTTTGAGGAGGATTTGTTCTTATTTTGATTTAAAACTGAAATGCAAATTTCCCAAACTCAGATTTATCTTTTAATGCGTGACAAGTTATATAGAAAATAGTGCCAAATTCATAATTTTTGAGATTAAGTCAATGTTAATGCTAAACGATCGTTTTTAAATTTCTTAGAAGGCTTTAAATTACAAATTATCTAAAAGGATCTCGTGCTCCGAATTTTAATTTTCCGTGTCGCTTGATTTTTTTTCTGATTTATTCTCAAATCTGTCAAAAAGTATGAAGGTTGTCTAATAAATGCAAATACTTTGATTCGGATATTTTTCTTCCAGGCCATCTCTAGGTAAAGGCACCTCAAAATGATGACCAAAAATGACACCTGTATCCTACACTCAGAATGTTGAAATTGTGCAAACTGGTGATGCAAGAAGGCAATTGCTGAAAGATTCGATATTTTCACAATTTAACGTACAACCATCGAATTTTGGTCATCTTCAAGTTCTTTTGCCCGAAGTAAGGCGTTTTAACTATAGAATGTATCTTTCTCAGATTGCTCCAGTTAAGGAATTTCTTGACTGATTTGAAATATAAAAGCAGCCGAAAAACAGAAATTCAAAAGAAAATGCTGACTTCTGGAATTCGTTTTAAATCAACAAAAGCTGACAAAATGATAAGCGATTGTTTTGTTAAAAAATTGTAATTTTTATAATCGAAACTCAAATATTGTTTTATAAAGCACTAATTAAAGTTTCCTGGTATGGATAGGAAATATTTTTACTTAATCATTATCTTAAATTCTCTTTCAAATAAATCCCTTTTAAAATATTTTTAAAGTTCAATCCACAATATACCAAAGAATTAATTTTACCTGTTTAGCAAATGTGGACGCTCATTTTCCGCAAATTTAATCAAGTTTTCAAATCGCCTTTTATTTTAAACGCCACCACAATATTCTGAAATTTAGCTAATTTTTTTCTTTAATTAATGACTCGGGCATTATATAATTATTCCTTGCCTATTAGATTAAGCAATGAAAAATGAGAGGGATAGAAAAAACTATATTTAAAAGCAAAGTTTATTTTGTTAGGGTAATCTACTTAGTGCTATTCTTTAAGAATTCTGTATAAACGTAGACTATATTTATATATTCTTGATAGTAGTATCTTGAACGTTCTGTTAGATGCTTGAGAAAATAAAACTCAATAATTCATGCAAAAATTTAAAGGAAAAAACATTCGCTAAGAATGCAATTTAAAATGTGGAATAAATTGTGTATATATAATTTTTAATTCTTTGATTTTTTTTCTTATTTTAATTTTTTAATTTAAATTTTATTTTTATTCAACTTGCTTAAATATTAACTATTTCGATTATACAGATTAAAAATAATTATTCTTGGAATAAAAACAGCAAGAGAAATGGTTACAAAATCATGGCTGATAAAATCATTGCATTATTTTTTACAACGTTTATCTAAACGTAAGTAAAATTGAGTCGTATCAAGCCTATTTCGATTACATTAAATTAATTAATTAAATTCTTACTTAAATGAAGTGGTTATAATGTTATGTATTTGTGAAAAATTTCTTAAATTAATCGATTTTTTTAACATTTCAAATTGTTGAAAAGAAAATTAACTACACTAAACCTGAATTTTGCGTCTGTTTCTTTTTTTTAAAATCTTTCAATAGCAACAACAGTATTTAAAGATGAGTTACATAATCTAATGAAATATTATAAAGCAACTTCGCTATATTATTTATAGATTAAGTAATATTCCCCTCCATTTTTCTCAAAAATTATCTGCTCTTAAGTTATCTGAAATTTCACAGGAGTAAACTACTGAACTAAATGTATTTGTGGTTGTTAAAGGCACCATTATCTCAGATCATTGTCAAAGACATTCTTAAACTCTTTACTTAGTATTGCCAACGGTTGATTCCTTTGTCAGTTCCATGTCAAAATTTTGGGTGGAAATATGGTTTTCTAAGACTTAATACCTTATTTAAGACACGAAACCTCAAATCTAGATCAGAAAAGGTATTACCTGTTATCTACCAATTCAACGGCCATAAGAAGTTTTGGTGTATGAAACTTATCATCAGAATTCTCATATGGAATGCTTTTCCTCTGGACAAATATATGTGTCCATAGGAACAAAGGCATTTAAGATTAGATTTAGATTTAAATATGTCTATAAAGCTCTGACTTTCAATCATAAATGAAGTCGATATATAAATTAATCATAGGAACGGTAAATATTCAGCTAGTATATAGTAATAAAACATTTAATTTTATTTTTTGAGTATAGAAAAAAATGTAGCACTACTCAAACTAGTTTTGCTGATGACTTAGTAACCTTTGTAATGGAGTTGAAGCTTATATAAAATCTGAAAACGCTGAAATTTCTTTATGGACAGATAATAAATTCTTTAAGCAAAAATATGTTTTGAAATATAGAAATTATGTAAATTAATATTATAAATTCATTGAGAACATTTTAATGGAAACATTAAGGGTGAACTCTGTTCTTTGAGCATATAAAGTAAGTTTTACGTAAAATTCTTTAAGCTGACACAAATTACACATAATAGGATTAATTCTAACTTAAAATTTATTCGCATGTTAAATTCTGAAATCGGTTAACATATAAACTGTGTTTATAAATTAGTTAATGTTTGGTTTTGCAAATATATTTTAAACTAACTGAAATTCCATATTCTGAAATTTGCTGGATTCTTGCCGTATGATGTATTCAATAAGAAATCATTCATATTGATAATCTAGAACATTCTTACTTTGTCTAAAGCAACCATAAATTCCTTACGGCATTGAATAAATTTGAATTTTATTCTGTTATCAGCGAATATTTTGAAGCAGCAGTGTGATTTAGTAATTTTGAATGATATACAATGGCCCGTATATTTACAACAGGGATGATATTTCTGAAATCTAATTGACGACACAAAAGTAATAAATAACGGGGAGTGTAAATTTACACACAAACATAAAAATGTCCTACCTATATTTAAAGTTGATATCTGGCAATACTTAAATATTTATAGAAAAGTATCTTAGCTTCTCTTAAAGGGCAACTGCAATTACTTAAGAAGTTTTCTTTATATTTTTTTAATATAAGCTTTAATACTGAAAAATCATGTATTTATATTACTTTATTGAAATTAAATCTTCAAGCAAAGCTAAAATTCATCGGATCTTCCACAATATTTATTAATTATGTAATGTCTTTTAATGCATCAACTTAAAATCTGATAATTACTATATAGAAATTAGCTTCTTAATTCCTGTAAAAGCTTAAATTCCATTATATAGCTGGAAAAGAAACAACAGAATTGAATAATTATTTGTAAATACAGAAAATTGACTTAGTTTTCGAAATGAAATTTTTTTATGGAAGAATAAGAATGTGCTAGGTCCAGGAAATTTACCGATTTTCTTGCTGTGCGAGCGCAATAAAATGGGGGAATGAATTTGACAAGGCTATTTGCCGACCTACTGTCAGACATTTTTCAGAAAAGAATGTAGAATTTAAAAAGAAATCTATTTGACGTGGTCGAAATAAAGACAAAGCTGTCTAGTGTATGGAACTGATAAAACTTGCGCTCTTGCACCATATTGTTGGAATTTAGTTAAATATGAAGTATGGTAATCGAAAGCTTCATGCATAATATGATTGTGCTAGTAAGTGGCAAGAGAAGGCAGTGAAATGCGGATTGTCTTTTGAGGGCGAGGGGGCTTATGAATGGAATCTGGATGCGTCCTTCTGAACAGCATGATATATGAATGAAATGCATATTTGCCTTTGTGAGCTACGTATGGTTTGAATGGAATACTGATTTGTCTCTTCGGAAAGCCCGAGGAAGCGAGTGGAATGCGGATTTGTCTTTTGGGGGATGGCGTGGGGAATGAGTGAAACGTGGATTGGTCGTTGTGGATGGCGTGGGAAATGAGTGAGAAAG
>JAPMOQ010041062.1:559084-587590 GCA_026543055.1 Argiope trifasciata | reverse complement strand
TTACTTGAAGCAAATGTACGTAAAAATAATAAATTTTTGCATATAAAAAATTAATTTCAATTTATAATTAAACACATCTTTCATTACAAAAGACTAAAAATCCTCGGGGTGCAAACTGAATTGGTTATTGCTTTATTGTTTTATATTTCAAAGAGAAGTCTAATTTTGAGACTTTTCTATCCAGAATTCTAATGAATGCCCGTTTATAACTTTTCCTACAAAATCTGTAAAACTGTCTTTAATAAAAAAATTAGATTTTTCCAAATGTTTATAAATAAAGATATTAAAGTATTTTCTTCCATTTCTATGGACATAAATAACTCTATAGATTAGTATTCCAAATCGCGAGAATTCACATGAATTGTTCCATCTATTAAAGCAAGCTTATAACAAACGTTGATTGGGTGAAATTGGTAAATAAAAGGCGCAAAAGACATTTGAGTTTTGTGAATAGAATATATAGTGTAAACTATAGATAATTTATTCAATCTTTTTTAGTATTTGAAATCTGACTGAAGTGAAAATGTCAACTCGTAATATTGATTTAAAAATTTAAAAAATTTGACAATCTTAAAAAGAAAAAAAAACCGGTGTACTTATCGAGCTCGATTCATAAGAGTTTACTAACTTAGGAGTTGTACTTCTGCTATATTCAGATAAAATGAATGCAAAGAGTTAATTTTCGGCAAAAAAGTGTTGTCAGCTTAAGCACGTATATATTGACTTCTATGGAGAAGATAGTTGGGATTTATTTAAGATAGTATAACTATGATTTGCATTAAATATTTTAGCTGCTATTGAACGAATCAACACATAATTTGCTCATTTGAAAATATAGGAATTAGACAAAGTATTTAAATTTGGTGCTATTCTCCTTCCGTTCACTGGAAAAAAAATTACGATATAATATCGAAAGCAATTGAGTTGTGATATATAATTTCCGCTTTGAAAAGTTTTAATTGAAATGACATGATTTGAAAGAAATTTTTTTCGTTACTTTTCTTTCTTTCGTTCAACATTCTTTTACTTTCACTTCGATCTTATTTGCATAATTAAAGTAAACCTAATTAGAATTGTGCATATCTGCTTTCCTTTTGTATTTTAATGCATATTAATACACTGAACTTAAGTTTACTAATGTTTATAGTTTTATAATTGTAATAATTTCGTAAACGTTACGAAGAAGGTAATCTATTCAAAATTTCCCTTTGAAGCACGTGCAGGTTTTGCAGAATCTTTTGAAAATAACTTTTCATCTTTTCAATTCATTTTTGCATGTGGATCAATTATTTTAGATTTCTATACCAGTCATCGTTGTATAATGTTTCTGAAGACATGTTCTGTAAATATGTTTGAACATATTATGTTAAAAGAATAAAGACATATTTTGGGTATTAAAAATATGAATTCTTTTAACTTACTGTAACACTTTAGTGCAAAATAATCACCTCAAAAGTTTTAAAATAATTTGAATTTCCTTTACGCTTGTAAATTCTCGTATTTTATAAATTATGTAATAGCATCAAATCTGGAATAAATCTGAATGCATGAGCAAAACAAATTGAAATATTTCTTGAATTTGCTGGCTCTCAGATACCTCTAAGAATATTTAGAGAACATTTGAATGAAAATTTGAAAGATTTTACTGGGAAAATATAAATCAGCTAATTATTTAAAAGAAAAATAACATTGATTCACAATGAATCTGGAATTTGTATTCGAAAGCCATATTTTCAACTGTAAAACAATATTTTATTGAAAGTTTTAGATAAATTGCTTGTAATATTTTTCTCTTCTACCGTTCTCACTTTTGCCATCGATGAATTAAGAAATTATGACTAATTTTAAACAAAGAAAAAACATTTCCCTTTGCATAGTGTCAGTTATTAAGCATTAATGATTCTCAAACAATGTTTTCTAACATTTGTTGATTTCCCTTTTTTTAATCCCAGGATCCAGAATTTTTTTAATTGCTTTATGGTGATATTTTTTTCTAAAGAAATATACCTTGGAAATAAACGCAAGTAAAATTTAAAGTTGTGTCAAAGGCAGCTAAATGAATGTCCATAATTTCATGAGCAATATATTAAAACGCTGTAAATACAAAGCTGATGTTAACTCTCTGATGCCCTTTTCTGTAACTAGAAATAATTTATCTGTTGAATATTGAAATCAAAACTCATTTCTTCATCTTTGACTTCTGGATCTCAAGTACAAATCTGTATTGAGGTAAAATTTTCGCCGTATTTGTAAAATATTACTATCTAAAAGAGATGCATAGAATTAAAGTAGTTATAAAATTAAAATATTTTAAAGCTGTAAATACTATAAACTGATTAATTTTGCTTCAAATTCATTTCAGTAATGTAAATTAAGTACATTAAATCTGTAAACCATCAAAGTCAAACTTCATGGCATTGATTTTCCTATTAAATAATAGATAAATAAATAAGTACACACTATTCTGATCAGAACTTCGCGATATACAATGTCGTCTTTTGTAACACGAGCCAACTCCCATTTGTCAACTATAGTTGTACCGGGTAGATAAAAATTGCAAAATAATCGCATATTAAAAACTACTATTTGTTACATTTTAATTCATCTTTTGTATCGGCTATCAGCGCTAAATATTTTAGAGTGTTTAAAATCATTGATTCTTTTAATTAATGTTTTGACGAATAGACCATTTTATTTTTCCTATTTTATCGTTTCGTGATATAATATGCATATTAAATATTTTTGTAGCAATATTTTGCCAATTTTTTTAAAAATATTTGTTTACTGCATTCCATGATTATACGACTTTGTACGGCAGCAAGATTCAGTAATTTCAGAATTATAATATCCAAATGCAAATCTTTCATATCAGACTTTGTAACCTTAATTATATTTTTTTATATTGTGAATCATCACCATAGGATGATCCATGACGTTAATGTAATCCATATCATATTCAATTTTTGGAATAAAATGAAAATACAATAATTTTATGCCATTTTAATGTTCAATATTGTTTTTTTTTCTATTTAAGATGAGTTTCTCAGTAATCCGTTTCCTTTCAGGTTTCTGCAGATGTCCTACTTAGATGATATGTCAACCAGAGTAAATTAGAAAACGTTCCAATCCCGCCATTTCAAAGCATGAAGCTCTAGCAGTAATGTAGTCAGTGCTATAATGAACACAAAATGAAGCTACAAAAATGAAATCGTTCGAAGTACACTTAAAAGGAGGTATTACCTGGAATCGGTAGGGAGGCAGGTTAGCTCCACAGCATTTTACCCACCATGAGATGTTTAGAAATAGACAAGATTATATACGACAATAAAACTATATACATGCGAAAAGTTTATACGACCATCATTCCGGATTTCTGAAGTGACTTCATTGGGGCAGAGGCATGAAGAAAGGAAAGATTTTTCGTTCGAGCAGGTTACAAAGAATTCTCTACTAAACAGACTTCTAGCTTTTGTTGGAAAACTAGGACGTTTCAAGAATTATTCCATAATATCTAATTAATGTCAATTTGTACAGCTTGTTATTTTTCAGAACTATTCACTTTTGTGAATTAATATTTCTTTTAATACTTGCAAGTCATTCAAATAGTGGAGGCATGAAAGATTCCATTCTTTTTTTTGTTGTTGTTGTAGGAATAGTGTTTTATGAAAACACGCCTTTAAATTGTTCTCCTTGTAATTGCCTTATCTCTTAAATCAGAGCATCGGTTGAATGATTTAGTTATTTTTGGTAATGTTTTTCTAAATTCTTGTAGAATATGAATTAAATTTGTATTAATAAATATTCTTTTCACCACTATTTTTCGGGTAATCTGACATTACAAATCCGTTTCTGTTTCAATATGAAATTTAAAGGCGAGAAATTCTGGTTGAAAAGATTTTAAGATATCCGAATCGAAACTATTCTTGTTCTTGAAAGGGAATTGTATCAGTATAAAAAATATTTTTCAGATTTAATCTATTAATTTGTTTTTGACTCATGTTTCACACTTCTAACAAAACCTTATGAAATTATTAGGAAAATAGCAGATCCATTAAACTTTCAATTTTTGATCAGAAAATAAATAGCAGGAGAGATTTATTATAATAACTTATAATTTAACGTAAACAATCTTTTCGACGGCATTTCATTTACTCACTACTGAAACTTTTGGCCGTTAATCTTGCCCTACATAAATACCATCCCTCAAAAAGTCTGACTTTTATTTTGAATTCTTGAAAATGCACCTCTTGGCAAATTTGGGATAGGCAGTTGTTTATGCATATTTCTTGCTGGCTAGCATTCAAATTTTATAGAATTATTTAAAAAAATTCGTATTTGACTTTATAATCTCAATTCATCAAGGCTATTGTATTTAAATGGAGCGAAGAGCGCCAAATTTGTCTTTCGAATCATTATACTTAAGTAAGACTCCAGAAAAAGAAAGTTTTTTTTTATTTCTTTTTTTCCCCTTAAAATCCCCCCCAAAAATTTTTAATGACAAACGTATAGATTCATCCTCCAAAGTCTGCATCAGTTTCACTGTTAAGAATGTTAAATATGGAAAGTCAACTTTCTTTTACATATTGATATTCTGTTAATTTTCAACGATGAAATGGGTACATTTCTATTGAGTAGCAAGTTCGCTATATAATTTCAGTGAGTCATTTCAAAAATTTTAAAGATACTCAACAATTGAATGAAAAATATTTGATTTTTTTTTCTCCATACATTTAAACACTTTCTAGAACTACTTTCTAATTAAAAGCATTAAGTAAATTATATGTATCTGTATCTAAATTTACATTTCTGAGCTTTACTTCAGTTAGGAAATACCAACTTTATTTGAATCATCTTGATATGGTTTCGGATGTCTGTACGACGTGTGCTTCGGGTTTAACCTTTTATCCCATCCGTTACGCCAGAATATATTTTGGTTTAATTTTAAAAATAGTTTCAAGTTTTACATACTGAATATTTATTACGTATCTTAATTTTTTAATACTGTAAAAAAATTAGTTCATTATATTAGTCTTTAAACATAATTAATGAATCATAATTTTTTAATAAAAACTATATTTTTAATTTTGAGCAAAGGATAACTGCCTAGCTTCGCCGGCCAGTCAATCGGGAATCCTTAATGTTTTTAAAATTAAGGATGCTGTTTGATTTTCATGTCTGATCACCATGGCGATTAATACGTTTTCAGAAAACTTGACGTAGTTAATTTTAACTCAGCATTTGCAATTATAATAATTAAAAAGCTATTGAACGGATGTGATAAATATATGCTTTTAGCTTTTTATTTTTCATTAAAGGTATAAAATATTTTATTCTAAATAGAACGAATAATTTTTATCATTTTTTAAAAAATTATTGTAAAAAAATTTGAAATTTCCCGAAAAATGGCAAAGTATGTATAACTGTATTCATTATTATCCTTGCTTTTTCACGTAATGAATCACTCAAGATTTAATTGTGAAGTTTTCGAGTTTTTTAGAATGCTATTTAAGAATTCGAAAAGTAGGACAAAGAAGCAAACAATGTTGCCCCCCCAATTCATTTTATAGATTTTTTTTAATTAACTTATGGATACAATTGTTATGCTTCAATTTAAAAATTTACATTAATTTAATTCACATAAAAACATTTGTTTTAAAAATGTTTTTTGCATGAAAAATTGCCATTTGAATGTCGGGAGCTTGAAAAATTCAATCCGTTTTAAATCCTAAATACATTGAAGTTATAAATATTTATAGCTTTTTATTTTGCATAAAATATTATACGCATAAAAATTGTCCAATTTCTAAATATTTATTCTATTTTTGCTATCTATTTCTAGATACAGGAACATAATGGTTTGGTTATATTAACGTCCAATTTTTTTAAAGCAGCATGATGGCTATTTTGGGACGGACTTCGTAATTTTGGACCACGGTCAGATGACGAGAACGACACCTGAACTGGCACCCCCATCTTCACACCACACCAGCAGGAGGACGTTTGGCCTGACAGATTTAACGTGCAAGAGGCCCCTCACATGACAGTTCTTCGGTGGAATCGAGTCTCGAACCTGACATCCTCCGGTTCCGAAGCCGAGACCTTACCAATAGGCCACCGCGGCCCCATACAGGAACATAAGAAAAGGTTTTCATTAAACTAAGCGAGTTGACAAACATATATATGCATTTTTTTTCCTAGCAGTATATAAAATATCAAGGAGATTCGAATTAAAATAAAACATTACGTGTCAAAGTGGAAATCAACACATTAAAATATTTGATAAAAAATAATATTAAAAAAGGAAAATGCATCGTAAGGAAAATTCTTTTCACTCAGTCGTTCTTCTTTCTACGGATGAAGGGTGATGGCCACAGCATTTTCGAAGGGAAAAGAAAGCGGATTTATTCAATTTTCCCTTTAATCCCTTACATCTTTTTATTTGGGTTTATCCTTGGAGTCAAAAGACAACACAGATATTTATAAGGATTTCAGATGGACAATTTGAGAAAAATGTGGGATAATTTTTTTTTTTTAGTCTTCAACTCCTTTAAAACAGTAAGCAATTTTCCTGTTTTTCCCTTTTAAAATTTGAGTTAAATAAATCGTTAAAAGGAAATAAATTATGATGATTGGTACCCCTAAGATTGCTTAAATTAATTTCTGAAAAGCAAGAGGCATAAACGTCTTGGATATATTAATTTTTTTTTCTTTTATTAAGTATTTATAACTTTGAATCCTCGTTTATGGAAAAGAAAACATTCTATACTTTTAAATACCGTAATAAAAAGGCGCACATTTTTTTTCGTTAAAATATTTTTTAAAAACTGGTTTGGAACTTTGTAATCAATTTTTCTGATTCACAATCAGATGGTAACTCTACTCTGTATTAAAAGTTAAATTTAAAATAATTGATAATTGAATTCAAATTCCTTTAAAAATCCTTTTATTCCAACTAATAAAAAGAAATTTTTTACCCTCTTTTTCATCGGTCATATTTACCAGCAGAAGTTTTAAATTTAGTTCATTTAAAAATGAAGGGAAGAAAGATGCAAAATCCCCTTTTTATAAATATGAAATGAATAAAACAAATCCGTACAACAAACCTCTCTGCTTCAAAAGTTACAGCAATAAATATCAACTAAACCAGTTCTATATTACAATTAAAAATTATTAATTATTTACTTACAATTAAAAAAAATATTTATGTAGGATAGATTTAGTCCTCAGGATGGCAACACGCATGAACGCATGAGAGTGGCATGATGGCGCTCACTTCCCAGCTGGAGGGAGAGCGTTGGAAGACTTCGCACCACAATAAGAACTAACGCTTTACGATGATATGATGCTTTAATTTGTATAAAACGCAGCCAGCCTTACTTTTTCATGTTGTGCTAGTCCTAAATGTTGTGCCACTTTTTTATTGTTAATTAAACAATATTTAAAAACATGATATTCTCATCATTACTGATTCTGAGATTAACACATTACCTAACTTATAATAAAGATATATCAAATGTTTTAAGTCTGAATAAATCAAAAACTTGATAAAAATTAATACCTTCCTTTTTTAAATTAAAGAACACTATAATACCTAATTTTGACTGATATCCAACAAAGTTAAAAGGGGTTTTGAAATTTAACCTGGATATTCCAATAAATTATTATATTAACGAAAAGTGATATTTATGCATAGTTGAAAAATGTCAAAACTTCCTTAAGTTGTTAAAAAAAGGCTTACTCTTAAGAAAACAAGTTTTTATATTATTGATCCAGCACCTATGTTTAAATTGGATGTCAATTAAGCATATTAATTAACAAGAATTCCAATTAATTGGCATGAAAAAAATGCAATTACTTAAACTTGGTTGAAAAAACAACGGGATTATCTCAGACAACTTCATTTCATATTGCTATTTTTATCCGTAATTTTAATGACCTATTAAAGGTCATAAGAGCTTATTTTTTCTGAGTTATTGCAAATTTTTAATTTCATATTTTTAGCCTTTATTTGTTAATTAAAACGAAATATCGATAAACATTTTTATGAGACTACCAAAATAATAATTGCTAGTATTACACCGAGAATGAACAATTTTTTTGCTGTATTCTTTTTTAAATATTTAATGTTTTATTCTTAACTTTAACTTAACTTCGCTTTCCCTGTAATGGGTGTATGATGTGTGTGAGATAAACACAATCAATCAGTCCTTTAGTGGATAGCAATTACGACGTTTATTTACACGACGATAGGACGGTAAAAGGACAGCAAATATGTACTTAAGACAACTATATACAGCTAAGACGAACACACAGGACAGTAGGCAGCAGTCTACTGCAGACAGTAGCCCACACATAGAAATTCGGTAGTGACACCTTCCACAGCACACAAAGCGGCCAGACAGAATTCAGAAGTTGATGGGTTACTCGGATCTTTGTTCTATGGTCTCTCCAGGCGACAAAAAACTGTCTGTCTCTTCTTACTTGGCTGCCGACTCATTACTTCAATTTGCGACTACTTCTCAGTTAAGGATTGCTCCTGAACTGAGAAGTAGTCCGCTGTGTCCATTTACAATGACGATTCAATGGGATACGATACAAGGCCCGACGACGACAGGATACGGCACACAGCAATTCAGCACTCCGCCGTTACTTCGATATTCTTTCAACGACTCCTCCGTTCAGTTCTTTATCCACGACCAATTCAAGACCTTAGTGCAGGACTCCATGATTGACAACGACTAATTCAAGATCACTATCCAGGATTGCTCGATTGTCGACCAGCTTCAGAGTGCAGGTTTTTCATCTTTACCGGGAGGTGGGGCTGGTTACTTCGGGATCAATCAATACGAGTCAAGAAGTATCTCGACTCCTAATTGACGGATCGAGAAAGTTGGATCATTATCCATTTTGTCGCCAAGCACTGGGATTGATGTGACTTAAAGGTATCATTAATGCAGCCGAAAGTAAATAAGCTTTTCTTACGATGACATTATTTGTGCGTGAAAACGAAATTACATGTTCGTAACAAAATATTCACTTTTTATAAGTATTTCGCTTTTGATGGATAACATTTGAATAATTTTGAGTCGATTCCCATAGAAAGACTATAGTAGTTTCTATTTAGAACTTCAGGAAAATTTATTTTGATCTTCACCGATGATGGTCCCTGGAAATTGAAACCCCCCTTTGTATAACGTATTGCTCAAGAAAATTATAGAAAATTATCTTGTAAACAGGATAACTAGAGTAATTTTGTTTTGATTTTAACCATTTTGGAATATGTTTTTAGAAACGTAAAAATATCGAACGGGAATTACACATTTTTCCTAAAAAGGGTGAAAAGGTTCTGGGAATTTCTTAATATTTTCTATAATTTACTATAGTTTTCTTAATATTGAAGACAAAAAAATAAGCAAAATTAGCACCGTATTGAGACGAATAATTCGTGTGTTTAAAATTTTTCGACAAGAGTTAGGAGTTAAAAAATGATTTTTACACGCTAAGTTGTACTGTTTAAACATCAACATCGTGTGTATCCTGATGTAAAAGAATAGAATATAACTTTATCTCCCTGCTTGTAGAAAATGATTTTTTAAAAATTTAATTATTAATTTAATGTATTCTTCTTCGAATTGGTAACGTGTACATTGTTAAGAATCTGCATCTTTGATTCCCGCACTAATAGTGCCATCGTAATAAGGACTGATTTGTAGTCATCTGTATTGAATGGTGTACGGGAGTCACATCAGACATTCCAGAGCTTGGTGACAAAATTGGCGACCATTTGACGAATTTGGAGATTATGGCAACAAAATTAATAATATTCGAAACATCGAGAATTTTCTTGATCCTTCCATTAGGAACCGAGATACATCCAGATTGCTCCTGATGGGTCTTTATATAGCAGCCCCACCCCCCTCTGCTATATAAAGCCGGCAATCTGAAGCTGAAGCGGAGTCTGGTGCGGTGATCGATAGATGGGCACAAACTGAGAGGTCTTGAAGAGGAATCCTGAACGGAGGAGTCACCGGAAGAATACCGAAGCAACGAAGGAGTGCTGAATTGCTGTAGGGCGTATTCAGATGAAGCCAATGCCGTGTGTCGTAGCCCGTTGTATCGTCGTCGTGTACGGAGTATCCCTGAACTAAGAGGCAGTCTCGTTGTGTGAAGTAGTGACAATGTTTATTCAAATACATGATGCCGAAATTCCGGCATTTTATTTGTGATTTCAGTTACAGAATAGAGTGTTTATAGTTGAAATTCCCTTTTGAAATGGACATAAATGGAAAACTATTGAACCAAATATTATCAAACGATAATATTTTAAAGAATAAAATGGATATTTCTTTTCCGCCGAAATAAGCTCAAAAACTCAGCACCAGCGAAGAATTGGCGTTGTAGGCAATATTGTTAATAAAAATAATACACGAAGGCATCGATTTAAACTGTGTTTAATCATTTCTGAAATGTGTTTTCAAAGCATGTTCAGTGTGTGTAACCTCAAGGAGCACTATTTACTCTGTTAATCGGAACAATTTGTCTCAAATGAAAAGTGCGATACACCAATATATGTGTAACTTCCCTTATGGTTTGCTAAGAGTTGACAATGCAGTAATGCGATTTCTTTGCTTTTAGAAAATGCTTTGTAACACATTGAACATGCTTTGTAATGCATTTTTGAACATGCTTTGTAATGCATCAAACTTTTTTGAAACAAGTGCCTCCATATTCTATTTAGTTTAGCAATATTGATACAGCCTCCTTTCACACCTGGTGGTGAGTTGTTGAACCTTTTTCAGCATAAAAGATTTTTTTATAACCATCTTTAAATTATTGACAAGTTTGATAACATTTGGTTCAGCAATTTTTCTTTTATGTAGATTTAAAAGAGGAGCTTTAACTATAACCAACCTGCATTTAAGTATTCAAAGGCCAACATACAGTGCATCACTAGATATGCACAGGACGCATTTAATTCATATCTAGAATGCAATTTAGTATACGCTTTTAACTATCTAGATATTTGACCTTTGGAAAATACTATTCATATGCATATCGGTCCAACAACTTATTGATGTATTTTATCGAAAATTTGCTAGAAATTTAGGATTCTGATGCCAATTTTTTTCTAAATTTTTATTTTTTATTTTTTCATTTGGAGAGGTATTTATAAATTGATAGCGACATAATTTGTTTCAAAAAAGTTGCAACTTTGAAGCATGTAAATCTCGTGTCACAAGTTTTAAAAAATTCCAATACTTCTTTTTATAAGAAAATCTAAATTCCTTTTCTATATATAAAAAAACAAATGAAATCATAACTTTTGAGTTAATATCGCATTTACCATTAAGAGAATGCCACTCTTAGAATATAAATAATACACTGTATCCTATTTATTCGAATTTAACTGCATGGTTGAACAAAATTCCATAGAAAATATAGTGGTTTGTAAGATTCCACTTCTATAGCATTTCAATTACTTCATCGTAAAAAAAGGAAGGAATACTGTCTTTTGATATTTCTTCAGAAGTTAAAAACGGTTGAAGAATTTTTGGACTTTTCCCCCAAGTGCAAAGGAGTTAGATTGTCTTCGATTGGAAGCACCTGCTTTTAAATTTTTTAAAAAAGTAGGAAAAAACACTTTAGTTCGTGGAATTCAAAATGATTGTAGAAGTTTTTCTTTTGAAATATCTCTATTCTTAGAAATGCTCTTTCTGGCGATTGTATTGAGAGTGTGTAGAATTTCAATATGTGAATATTAAATTATTTCAAAAAAAGAGTGCAAGAAAACTATTTTTTGGGTTTCAGGATCAAGTCTTTTGTTGGAATATAAATTCACTATGTCTGCCCTTAAAGCATATTGCATACATAGGAATAAAAAAATCTTTATGTTTAGGTTTAACTAAAGTTTTTTTTTCTCATGCTTAATATATTCATATAAATACATTTCTTGCATAGAAATATATCCCATTGAGAACAAATACTCTATAAATCTATTACATTAAACGGTTTATGATTTAGTTAATTAATAATAAAAACTCTTTCAAAATATATTTGGGCATTTCTTTCTCTTTATAGCAGACTAGCTGCTTTTGGCGACCAGCTGGTTCGCCATGAGTAATGCGTTCTAAAATTTTCAATTAAATCACATATTCATTAGCCTTGAAGTAATTCCGGGCATTGATTGGCGTAAGATTAATATTTTCCTTAAGATTAGGGACGGAAAGCTCTAAAAGAACACTTTTTCCTAATAATAGTCTTTAATTTTATAAATCAGCCAGTTTTAATCATCGGTTATGCTTTCAAAATATTAAAAATGTTTTTCTTTTGGTGATTACGTCAAAATATTAAAAATGTTTTTTTTAAAAAGCGTCAAAGGAAAAAAAAATAATTGAATTAATGATACAGATATTGCAAACGATTATAGAAATATGCCATTAAATGGGGCATCAGTGCATATCCTGTCTAAATTCAATCAGGTTTACCGTAAATAAAGAAGATTTGTTGAATTAATTATTTGGATGTTGCAAAAGATTATAGAAACCTTTGCTTTGCATTTATTTTTTTAGAAAATATCATATTTTATATTTCTTTTATTTTATCCAGTCACGTGCTAAAAGTTGCATTTCTTTAGATTTATTTTACAATGATAGTTTTTTTTTTAAATTTGAACTTCCGTCATTGTTTTCTTTTATTTTATCCAGTCACGTGCTAAAAAAACCATGATTAAAATATTTCTTTAAAAATAGACGCGTAAGTTATACATTAAAACACTGACTGATACCATTAAAAAGCTAATTTTTTAATCTTTAAATTGATGTAAAAATCAGGTTTGTGCGATAATATTTTCGGAAGTTATAGCGGAAAAACTTCGAAATTGCTCTTAAATTTTAATTAATTCAAATTCTAATTAAAAATTCGAAAAAAGGGCTCAGAGGTGCACATTCTCAACCTCCAAGCTATACATGTACCAAATTTGGTAGCTGTAGGTCCAACGGTCTGGCCTGTGGAGCGCCAACACACACAAACACACATTGAGCTTTATTATAAGTATAGATATAGATTATTTATAAGGTCTTTTTCTTTATCAAAGTTGCTTGCAATTATTTTTGTTTGTGGATTCAAAAAATAAATGACACATTTTTTAAACTTCTTAAAGCCACACATGAGTTAAAATTCGTCGTAAATTAGGGACATAATGACAGAACCGAATACTTTGATAATATTAAGCATTTATTTCTTTTGTAATTTTAATAGAAAATAGCATTAAAAGAAAGACTCTAGTTACGTAGTACCACGAAAAAATAATTACAAGTAGTAATTAGTGTACCATAAAAATAATTTTTTTCAAGAAAAAAGAGTTATTCAATATATGCATATACTAAATTTTAAAAGTATTTAAAACCCAATACTTTGTTAATTGTAGACTTCGATACTTAAAAGTTTAAAAATGCTTTGAATATAATAAATTTCAATTATTTATTCTCAAAAATATCGAAAATATGGCAGAAATTTTAATGCTAAATATAATCGATCCTTAAAAAAGTTAAAAAACACATTAAGGACTTAAAAACTGAATGCGTTTAAGAGTTGAACGCATTTAATCTTAAAAATGCCAATGAACTCCTTAAAAATGTCTTCTTTAGAAAATATAGAATATTTTACTCAATTCATTTCAATAATTGGGAGAAAATTTAAGAAAAATTTAGTGAATTTATTGATAATTATTTATTTAATAAAATTATTATTAATAATTATTAATTTATTATATTAGTTTTAATTTAATAAAAGTATCAATATTAATTTATTAATATTAGCTATTAATTTAGTAAAAGTATCAATACTATTTACTAATTTAATAATATTAAATTAATTTAAGAACAATTTAATGAAATTGTCATTGCATTTAAAATGATGAATTTTAAGAAGTAAAAGCGGAGAATAATTCTAATAAATAATCTCAAAAACTTTTCTTTACATTGTATTCAAAATTAACGAAAGTGATTTCCAATTGAAGTAAATCATTAATTTTATTTGTCTGAAGTTTTCTGCTTTGCTTTATCGTTGAATCATTTCGCATTAATAGCGTTCATCGATTACTGACTATATTTACGATCAAACACATATCAGCAGATTTGCAATCAAGCTATGATATTAAAACATGCAAGGCAAATTCTCCGTTTTAAGTAGAATTAATAAAATCCTATCTTTAGTAAACACGGGACATTTAATGCTTACTTGCGCAGCATCGGACAACACTTAAAGTGTTCGCTCGATTCGCCAATACAATTAAGAATTCTTAATTGCTGTTTGGATGGGAATACCCTTAATTAAATTTATCTATTGCAAACTAGTAGAAAAGGTTAGTGGAGGAGAAAAAAAAGCATTAAATGAGCTTGCTCCATCTTGACGAAAGAGGAAACGAAACCTCCACCCCTTCCTAAGAACCCAGTTAATTAATTTCGAAGAATACAGATTTTTAGTTAATAATTAAAACAGATCCCCTCTCCTCGCCCACCTCCGCATCATGAAAAGGAGTTTTAAAGAGCTTTGTTTCCCAAGGAATTAATGAATCCCTGCGTTCGAGAACTTTCTAATAAACAGTCGCGAGTAATTAGAAGAGCCCTCTAACCCGTTTTCCCGGCCGATTACCTTGCCCGTACCCCCTCCTGCTAACTAGTGTTGAGACCCAAAAGTCGCATCATAATGGGAAAGGTGCCTGTCGCTCATTTGGATTACTCCAACTGTTGTGCTTTGGAGGGTGGGTGAAGTAAAGAGTCAGAAAAAGAAGGGAAACAATTGTATAAAGTGGGGAAGTTTGAGGATGGAAAAATCTAAATAAGTTTTGTTGAGGCTGGGCGGGGGATTAAACAATAGTCCTCTGGTTGCCTAATTGCTTTCGTGCCGCTTTGAATGGAAGAGTTTGGATAAAAACTTTAAGAATTAAAGCAAGTCAATCGAAAATAACTTGTAAAAGGAATTAAACCTGTTATTAACAGAAAAGCTGATTACTTCATTAGGTATTCAAGGCTGTTTATGTCTTCGAATAATTGGAATTGCAGTTTTTCAACGAATCAAAAGTCCACAAGCGTTGATTCTGTATTTATTTAAGACACAACTTTTGATTAATGTTTGTATTTGTTAATCATTTTACAAGGAAATTTGCATGTCACGTACCTTGAATAATTTTGCGTCGTTATCATATTACTCATCTATGAATGTCAATATTACAGGGGGATAGATAAAGTTAATTTTATTGAAAACACCCTCTCGTAAAACATGTACTTATAACATGTGTTTATAATAAAGTGACTCGATAAATTTATTGAAAAAAGTTATAACGCCTCTATCGGTGAAACAAGAAAGCTACAAAAAATAAATGAAATCGGTCAAAATGTGTAATTAAAAAAAAATGTGGGTTAGACCATTATGCAAACATAGGACATTTTCAGGAAGTTTTCTATAAAAATAGAATAATGTAAATAGTAGAATTTTTATGATTAAAGCAATAAACTTTCCATTATTATAAAAATAACTTTTTTCGGAAAGAGCCTTCAATAATCTCAGATTCCCCCAACCAAACCCGATCTAATTTTTATTTTGTATGATTTTCTTATTCTTAAATTTGATTTCATCAATACTGTATGGAGAATATGATTTTCAGTTTTAGCATGAAAGTTTTTTTAGTACATGGGGAGTTCCTAATTTTTCTCGTAAATATTTCCGCCAATTTTATAGATAACTCCTTGAAATTTTTTCTCATACTTTTATCGTGATATTGTGTGCATTTTGGTAGATTTCCCTTATTTTTGAATTTTTTCGGCCAATTTCGTATTTTGCCATTATAAATAGTGTAACCTTTCTCAAATTGAACATAGTCATTACTTCCCCGGATATACGAAGCAATGTTTCGAAAGCCATAAAAGGACTCACTTTGCTGATCATCCTGCAAATATCTCTCGACAAACCTCTAAAAGATAATAGTTAGTTTCTTAAACCCTAAACAATTTAAAAAATATTTTCTGTTTATTTCATTTCGAGTGAGTAAATTTATTAAATGGGGCATGGATAAAAAATTTAAGAAATATCTTTTTGCATCATTTTCCATGTATCAATATTTATTGCATTATAAACGATTTAATAACTAATTTTTGTCTTATGTTCCATATCTATAAGCTCATTCTATTATAAACGAATTTAGGATATTTAGTCTTTTTTTCTTTTTTCATGTCTCATTTTTTTTTTTTTTTTCATTATAATATTTTTTTGTGTTTTTTTCTTTGTTTTCTTGTACCTCCTTATTTCCTGAATTATAAGCAATTTTAAAATTATTACTTTTTTGGTTTATCATTCTTAAATCATTGTTCATTAAATTATAAAGTACTGTCTTTTGATTTCCTTTTCCATCTCTCAATGTTTCTTGAACAGTAACAGTTATTGTGTTTATTACATTTTTTTTGTATTTTCAAGCACTGTAAATAATTTAAGACTCTTTCTTTGCTTCATATTCGTGCCCCTAATAACATTGAAAACAATTTAATAAATAATCGCTTAACAGGTATCACTACATATTTCTCTTTTCCTAATTCAACAGTATTCCCATCCAATTCCCCGTAATATCTTCCTGTATAAACTTAGATCTTAGTTTTATATAGCTAATAGGAACCTTAATCAATAAAATTGCGGTTATATATTTATAAATGAAAAAATGCTATTCGATGGTGTCCTAATTTCTATATGTTGATTAATTATTCCAAAATAGATGTGGAAAATGGTATTGGAATAAACTATATTTTTTAAAGACATGCTTTTTAACCATACCAAAAACTGGAATGGTATTTTTATCAGTAACATGTATATCAAAATGAAAAAATTGAGATTTTGATTATCATTATTTTAAGCCCACTTATTATATATTTTTAATTTTGCTGAAGAATTTTCCCTATGTAAACATCAAAACTCTACACAAAATAAATATTCATGAATTTTTCCAATATATTCATTGTTGCACATTTTCCTTATACTGCGCCTTGCGCTCTCTATCATTTTGTTTTAAACATTTCATTTAGACTAAAGTCTATTTTCACTCTTTGGTACATTATTAAAAGAGTATTTATAAATAATTTATTGTCTTCAGTATCTTTTTCTTTTGTTCTTAAACTGTTTTAGATTTTATTACATAATTTTAAACGATACAAGATACAATACATAGAGAATGCTTTTTGTCTATTGTCTTCAATTTCTTTTTTAGCCTTTAAACTGTAGAAAGAATAATTAACAAGAAAGACAAGAATAACAAGAAAGAATGTTTTGAGAAAGTTTTTAAGAAGAATTTAATTAAAAGAAGGATTTTAAGCAGTGTATTAACTCTATTGTTTTCAGTTTCTTATTTTTGTCTTTACACTGTTTCAGATTTTATTAATTAAATATTATTTTAAAATAATTTAAATAAATTAATTAAATAAATTTTAAAATAATTTTTTAAAAACATTCACAGACAGTTGGCTCTTCCAAATCCTAATTTAACTGAATTCAATGGATTAAAAAGGAAGATTGAGAGTACTAAAATGCTTTATTACCATACACTCTTTCAAAATTTAAAAAACAATTACTGCTGATAATAAATAGAATCTCTATAAAAATTTTCAATCTTTGTGTAAAATAGAAGTTAAATGAAGGAGTGCAACAACTCTTAACATAACAGCCACTTCCAAAACATTAAAAAAGTGTTACTACAACTATAAAAAGCTAAATACTTGGCTGATAGCTACTCTTCCATCTTTGTTCATCCAATTAGACAGAATATTTTACCACTCAAAATGATTTACAAAATGTATTGTATTGTGCTAAGAATAAAGTATATAGCTATCTTACAACAATAAAGAGTTTGCTTTTGCCATCAGCAGATGAAAAAAATTCATTTTTGTTGTTAGAAACTAATTCGATTGTATCTCAAAATTGATTAGGTTTTGTATTTTAATTAAAAATACAATTATATTTAAAACTGTGTTTTCATATGATTATGTATAAATTTTCAATTAGAAATGCAAGGAATGCATTTAAAGCCGGCTCAAGCAACAGACATAAAATGCAATTATTTAACTTCACTGTTGCAAAAGAATATAAATACACCGTGACATCATTGCATTATTTAAATTACTGAGCTATTAAATCTCAGATGATGATGGGCACAATTTTATTTTTCAGATTTCTAATGTTACCGGAATAGCTCATTATATAATGGAAAGATTGGTGATAATATGCAAGTCGATAAATGAGTAATTTTCAGAAGTATTTATTAATTAGATTTGATAAGTCTCATCCTCAATATTTGATTAAAGGTTCATAATTTTGCGAATTTATAAATTTTTCAAACTATTTTATATAATATACGCACTCAAAAGATACATTTTTACCACATTTACTTTGGTTTACAGCAAATGATTGAGCTTGGTTTTATTATCATAAAACACTTTTTCGTTAATTTATGTTTAACATTTTATGAGAATTTATGTTATTTATGAAAATTCTATGAATTTATGTTATTTATGAGAATTATACGAATTTAACTATATTATTATGTGTAAACTACTTTAAAAAATGAATTAAATAAATTGATATTTAGAAAATATTTCCTCTATCTGTAAAAAGAGCATCAGGAGATTTATTTTGTAAAATAATACTTAAATATATATTATTCTATTCAAAACAATACTTTTTAAAACTGCAAGAACACTCAAATATATATTAGTCTACATTTCTTTAAATTTCGGATATCGTTTTACATTGAAATTTGTAAAAAACCAATTTTCTATTTTTAGAGCTTGAATAAATTTCAAAGTATTCTTAATTTTGACAGGCATGGAAATGCAGCATTATTTCTATTTCAGCTCTTCTGAAAGAAAATTAAATTTAAAAAAAAAAAATCTTTTTCTTTATAAAATTCTTTCTTTTTCGAACATGGGCTGAGTGAGAATACTAAAATTATCCTCTTTATATTAAAATAGAAATTAGCACAAATTTTAAGGAACTTTTTTCTCCTCCAATTAAAGGAAAACAATAGAAAAATATTAGTTTTTATGTAAAAGAATTACCACCATTGCATCGAATAACACAAACAGTAGTTCATTTTTAGTTTTCATTACGCTGAATTATCATTAAAAAAATAATAAATATTACTCATAAGCATTTTTTATTGATATGAATCATACATTAAAAATTTTCTGTTATTTCAAAAAAAGATATTTATATGAAATCTTTTCAAAGAGACGAGGAACAAGTGTAAAAAAACTCAATTACATCTTCTCTAGAATTTCAACTCAAAGTTTTATGATTATTTCTTTTTTTACGTTTGTCCCACTAATTCATCAATTTTGCTCCTTTTCCATGCTCCTTTTAATATAGTTTTCATTATAATATGTATTTCAGAAAAAAAATTAATATTAATAAATTCATTGATTCTTCTAACAAAATATTATTTCAATTTTTAAAAATTCTTTCCAATAGTGTTAGTAACATTGTTGGACAGAGAGATTTGTAGATATTATTAATGGATGTTTATGGATGCCAGCTTAATAGTTATTGACTTTGATAACTATGTCGATGACTTCGAAAAAAAGTAAAGGTTCTTAAAAGTTCAAGAACTATTGTGATACCTCTATTAGAAACTGAAATCCACAGTTTCTAATAGAAAATGGATAGCATTTAATATCCGTAAGGAATGATGTATACATCTATATAGGACATCTATGAAGATTAACTGTAAGTCCTTGACCTTGATAATTTTTTCGACGACTTAGGAAGCAAGAATAAATTTTCTTGAAAACACAAGAATTATAGAAATACTTCTGTTAGGGGAAAACTCCATAACTCTTACTGGTTACCTAACTACCTAATACCATGGTCAACTATTAAACTGCAACATGGAAAAATTAATTCTCTAAAACTAATTCTAAAATGATCACTGACTGAGCTCTTTAAAGGATCGATTTCTGCTCGTTCTGCCTTAATTGTATTTTGTTAACTTTTATCTGGAGTTCCCTTGTGAAATAAATTGTTGTATTCCATCTTCTGAGGTGATGAATTTCTTTCACAGTATCATACAAGGGGGTTTTATATGCCAATTCATTTTTTTTTTGTTTTATTTTTTTTAATGTCATATCTATAAAATCATGTATTATAATCTTTTTACAAACTCAGAAATCATACCATATCTTTATTATTGAAAAGACAAAATTATATCTAATATTTGTTTTATTTCAACTTGTACTGCATTCATATTTTGATAAATTACAAATTTATTTACGCAGGGATAAGAAATTTTAAAAAATACCATTTCATCTGTATACAGAGATCATTATCAACTTATTGTTTCCAGTAACATTGTCGTTAAAAATAAAAGCTACCATTCACATCCAAGCATTTATTGTCTTTCCAATTTGATATTAAATTTCTCCTTTACTTCTCTGAATTCGATTCACGTTGACAATCAGAGAGAAAAGAACGAAAGGATCGAGAAAAAAAACTTTAAAATGGAATAAACGCTGCTTTTACGGTAATAACCTTAAGTCTTTATTATTCCCTCGTTTGGGCGGGAATAATTCATCTGAAACAAAGAAATCGTTATGCTAATTCTCGAAAAGAATAAATGGAATCTCGATGCGAGGATTCTTTGCAAAAATACCGTCTCCCCTATTCTTTTAAAGAAAAATCGATTCTCCTTCTATTAAATAAACTCACTCAATCTTCATTACGTATAATCGGTAGTATTTCATCCTTTAATAGCCTCAACAAGAACACTTTTTTCTTCTTTTCAACGTGACGTTTGTATTTTTTGTGCTTTAGTTCTTTCCTTAGCACAGTTGATCGTGAACCTTCTTCCCATGGGAGCCTTCGAATGCGTCTAAGATAAATGGGAAATAACGTTAATTTCATAATTGCTGTTCTTGATAAATTATTGGAACGTCATTGTTTTGTCGCAAAGTGGCTTAAAATCGATCGGTTATTTTCAAAGAAAGTCATTGTATAAGCAGTGAACTTATGCAAGAAACCATGAAAGGAAAGAGGTCCCTTCAATGTTTCACGTTAGAATTTATGTCTTTTGAGTGTTTAGCTTTTAAAAAATTGCGTGAAACCCTTTTCTGAAAATAAGAAATAAAGTATGAAATAATGTTAAAAGCACAAAATATTTTAAATATTTTAAAAAAATTACTCGTGACTTGAAAATACGCAAAGATGCAGGAAAAACAATAAACTATACGTCTTTGGTATTACAAGATTTATCGCTATATTTCTAATTTTAATTTAATGTTAAACAACATTGATAAAATATGTATCCCATCAACAAAACGACCTAATTTTAAATTATACTTGCATGAAAATTTTTGATTGGTTAACTGCGTTTGCAATGTGACAAAGTTATGATCAAAGAAAATTAGTGGATTTATTTTAATTGTTCATGATAGAACAGTATCAAAATTCCATTTTGCGAGATGCCAAAAAATTAGTGGTAGGGGAATGTGACCGCATGTGAAAAAAAACAGATTTCATGAAACATAAATAGCTTTCATATGGAATAAAATATCTATACATTATTGAGTACTAAAGGACTTTGTCTTGGTTTATTCTTAAACTGAATACATAGTGATGTAATATCTTTAAAATTTTTCTCAACAATTAATGTTAGTGGTAATTAGAGATTATTAGAAACATACCTAATGACAATGAGTTCGGTATGAAAAATATATTGATAAAATTAAATCAGTAGGTGGAACTGATAGAACTGAGTATTACTTAATTGATATTTTTAATTAATCAAACTATATGGATATTATATGCATTCAAAGAGCACTTTTGATGCTTTTGAGTGCAAGACTAATGAATATAATGAAAGGTGTCACTGATTTTTAAAAATCTCTACTGTAGTATTGTTTCCTCTAAGTCACGGTATTTTGAAAATATATATATGAAAGATATTAGATAGTTATGCTTTTATTCATACTTTCGAAATTTTCTTGCTAGTTTTAAATCTGTGACAATAACAACAATACCATGCGAACTATTCTTCGAAATAAAATGGATATGCTGGGAATTTTAATGTTGTTTGTTTCGAAGTAAACAGTTGTTAAAATATTTTTTTAAAAAACTAATATTGCCTTCTCTATAAAAAATATGAATGACCCTCTACAACATACTGACATAGGAATTTTAGAATAGCAACTGGACAGGTAGGAAAGAAAGAAAATGAAGGACACAAAGATACTTATGCAAGGTATTGCGAAAATTCGACCGACAAATTCAGAGGAGTGATAGTATTCATCAGGTTGATAAAAAATCGCCTTACAACATGGGGTCCCAAACGACGCTTAGGAGCTGAAAATCGCTAAAATGTATGTAGTTGGAAGACTTTTTGAAAGTTTTTGAAAATTATTTTTAAAAAATAACAAATGGTGTTTCATCAATGAATTTTTTAAAGTGAAAACGCATTTTAAAAAGTCTTTTCATGCAGGTAACATATGGATTTGATGACCTAGAGGGTCGTAAAATACTGAAGAAAAAAGCAGTTTAAAACATATATTTTCAAAGATATTAAAAACTCGAAGAAAAATAAAAGCTTTAAAATGTGAGGAATTTTACATTCTTTAATTTGATTTAAAAGGGAAATGTAAGGATTGGGAAGTTTTAAAATTATTCAAGAAAAACTAAAATGAAAACCAGAAGCATCGCCGCAACATCCCTACCGATGTTCGTAAACAATGAATTCGAAAGACAAATTCAGAGCAAGGATAATAGGCATTAAACAGTTAAAAAATTACCAGAAAACATATTGTCGCTGGTAATGTTTATTCAGTGAAAATCACAAAACAGACGTCGAAAAGACAATGCCTGGCGAAGAGGATGTCCTTATGAATGCGAGAATTAGGAATAAAGTGATCGAGAAGAAACCTTTTCGTATCTACTTTTTTCATGCTTTCGAGAAAATTAAAAGCAGTGAGCAAGTATTCATTTATGAGAACTGTAGAATTAATGGTCATTAAACTTCATTCGCAAACAAGTCAGATTTCCCGAATTTAACTAAAATGCGAGATGCCCCATCGAGCATTAACCAAATATTCTGGTGTATAATTGTTGGTATTAACTGTTGTAAATCCGGAGGAATGTGCTGGAAGAAAACAAGTCACTTTTAGTCGGCTGAGGCGTTTGGATAAAAGATATGATCGAAATAGATGACTTTGACCAGATGTTAATATCAAACTTGTGTTGTACGTTCGTCGAGAGTAGGGATTTTTAAATGATCAAATATCCGCATTGTGCGTGTTGCTTTATCGCTTATCGTACAACAGGCTCCATCTGTGATTAAAACTCTAGCAGAAAAGTGTGCATCTTCCTGTGTGGTATCAAGCATCCAGCACGCGAACTCCGTCCAATTTGTGATTTTCAATGAATAAACGCTATCTGCGATCCTATGATTTCTGGAAATTTTTTTTCTATTTAATGCCTTTTATTCTTGCTATGAAATTGTTGTTGCAACGATGTTTCTGATTCCATTTTAGTTTTTTTCGAATAACTTTAAAACTCCCAGATTGTCAAACTTCACGTTTATATTAAATTAAAGAATATAAAACTCCTTGCATTTTAAAACTTTCATTTTTCTTCAAGTTAGTTCAAGTTTGAAAATCAATGTTTTAAACTACTTCTTCGTTTTCAATAATTTACGACTCCCTAGATCATCAAATCCGCATGTTACCTGCATTACAAAAAACGCTTTTTTAAATGTGTTTTTACTTTTAAAGAAATTCATGGTTGAAACACATTTTATTTATTAGTTATTTTTTATTAATTTTTTACAGTTTCAAAACGTTTTCCGACTCCATATATTTTTTGCCGTTTTCACCCCCTAAACATCGTTTGGGATACCATGTTGTATAGTGATTCTTTATCCTCCTGATGTCTATTATCATCCCTCTGAATTTGTCGGTCTAGTTCGGCAAAATTCTGTATATTCTTGAGATCTCTTAGGAACAATGCATTAGGATTCGTAAATTCTACTTCCATCATTACACTTAAATTTTTGGCTTATTCGCATTTAAGCATACTAAACCAATTATTCTTTTTAAATTTGCAGTTACTCTCTAAATTAAAAATTGTTAAAAACATATCAGTAAATCGTATTTCATACTAATTGTTTGAATAAAACAAGTGTATTTCCTAAAAAATGACGAAGACAAAATAGGTTTGACCCAGCAAAAATAGAATGTAAAAAAAATTGAGATAAATCAGACAAATATCTACCTGATTAATATTTTTTATCTCATTTATTATTTCATTAGCTAGTACTCGGAATGTTGTTGAGGCCTCCAAAAAAATAACAGTAAGTGCAATAAATCAATAATTTGGCAATGTTTTATAGAAATAGGATGAACGATACGAATATATAAAAATAGAACAACAAATATTCTTTTTGATTATTCTTTATTAGATTTGAGTATTCTTTTAGAGTTGTAAAACTTGGTGTTCTTTCAGAACGGTAATGAAAGGAATTATTTATTTCATCTCGTGATTCGTTTAATATTCTTTCAGAATCCTCAATTTCATTTCTAAAAATTTGATTAAAATAGTTTCTTTTAAAATTGATTAAACATAGAAAATGCATTTATGCCAATTTTTGAAAATTTAGATGGTGCAAAATTATTTGTACCGCAATATTTTTAGCATTTACTGCAAAAAACGTTAAAATTTAATTTAAATTTAAAACCCTCAGCGTTGGTCTCCCCAAAACTTTCTTGCATAATCTGTAATTAGATTGTTATCTATGAGAATGACTTGCATGACATTTGCAAACATATTTACAAAATATTACCCTTTAACTTTGATTTAGTAGTTCTACAGAATCTATTATATCCTCGGCGAGTTATTTTTAAATTAATACTTGGTAAATAGATGTGATTAAGGTTCGATTTTTTTAAAAATTTAGATAATTGTTCTATTTCTATAACCAGCCATAAGTGTAAACAATAAGCTGACCAAATTTCATCTGAATCGGAAGAACAGTTTAGGAAGGCATAAGAGACATAAGACAAACATTCATTTTTATTTATATAGATTTGCTTAAGTAAACAAGTAAATTTACAAATTATTCTAAAATATATTATTAAAGGACGTTGCTGCTGGCTTTACAAATAATAATCAATCCTTAACCTTAATTCGAAACAAATCAAAATATTATATCCCGCTTGTAAATTTCAAAGATGGGCAAACAATTTCCAAGCTCAGGAAAAGGGAATAGAAAGATTAATAAAGATAAATAACTCACTAATCACAAATCTTTTTGGAAAATATTATCAAAGGAATATTAATATCTAACTAGAAAATATTATCAAAACATATTTAATTTTAATTTAATTCGAAAGTTTCTGAAAAATTCCTATGTTGGAAATTATCTGTTTATACAGAATATTTCAAATTCATATTGTTTGGGTTAGAGGAAATTCTGTTATTCTGGTAATTGAATATAAGGAAATTAAAAAAATAGTTTTAAAAGCTTCAAATTGATTTTTAAAATTGTTAGACTGTGTATGAAAATATTATTGGGAAATTTAAATTAATTCATTAAGAAGATTAACTTGCGTAGCCAAAACCTCATTATTAAATTTTTCGCTTCAATAGTGAAAAAATATACATAAACAATTTAGTCAATAAATTATAGAGATATTTAAAATTAATTTTAAGTTTCAGAAATAGGATCAATACAAATCAGTATCACTGTGCAATATGAGATTAATGTTTTATTTAGAATTTATGTATTTCTTATATTTTCGATAGGATATCGTCCCCTTTTCGCTGAAATAATCTTTTTTCCTTATTGCTGATGAATATAAATGAATGCAAAAATTCGTTTTTCCAATCGCAAATCTCGTCTTAGAATCAAAATATTTTGAAATTATATATTCTGCTTGTTTTTATTCCAATCAAAACACAGAATCAAGAGTATTAGAAATCCAGCGTCTATTTTTATCATAAAATTTACTTCCCGGAATAAGAATATTTATTTGCTGATTGTACTGTTGCAAAATGACAAAGAATATATTTTATTCCATTTATTTATAAGATCGTAATTCCTCAAACGCAACATTTAAACATATGCGTAACTGTATTTCATCTATTAATGTAAACACTGACAAAAGCCAATTTTTAGCTTAAGAAACATGTAGGTAATATTTTCTTGAAGAAAATATGTAGTAAGGGTTTGTGGATTAAGAAAAATATTATTTTGGAAACATTATCAGTCAAATAATCAAGATGTATCAAAGCTTATGAAATAGTTAAGTAAAATAAAGTTAATATTCTCTGATGGAAAAAAAATCAAAACACCAAGAAAAAATTATTGTACAGTAATGAAATTTAAGGAATACATTTGTCTAGGTAACATATTTAATTGATTAAAGTTCCAAGATCACAGGTAGAGCCATTGGCGAGAAGAGCCATTTCAAATGTGAAATGTTGGTACATTAGTAACCGGTGTCACCGCCAGAATTTTGAATGCAAGCATGCAAACGTGCATGCATTATGTCGTACAGGTGTCGGATATCAGTTTGTGGGATGAAGTTCCATGCCTGTTGCACTCGGGCGGTCAATGCAGGGACGGTTAATGCTGGTTGTGGATGACGCAGGAGTTGTTGTCCAATGATGTCCCATACGTACTCGATTGGAGAAAGATCTGGTGATCTAGCATGCCAAGGCAACATGTCGGCACTATGTAGAGCATGTTGGGTTACAACAGCGGTATGAGGGCGAGCGTTATCCTGTTGGAAAACATCCCCTTGAATGTTGTTCATGAATGGCAGCACAACAGGTTGTGTCACTAGACTGACGCACAAATTTGCAGTCAGGGTGCGTGGGATAACCACGAGAGTGCTCCTGCTGTCATACGAAATTGCTTCCCAAACCATAACTCCAGGAGTAGGCCCTGTGTGTCTATGCCGCAAAGAGATCACTAGCAGGCGTTCCCCTGGCCTCCTTCTAACCAACAAACGGCTGTCACTGCGACCAAGGCAGAACCGGCTTTCATCAGAAAACACAACAGATCTCCACTCCGTTCTCCAATGAGCTCTATCTTGACACCACTCACGTCGCAAACGGCAGTGGTTTGGAGTCAGTGGAATGCACTGTGCAGGGCGTGTGGCTCGGAGCTGTCCTTGATGTAACCGATTTGTAACAATTCATTGTGTCACTGTGGTGCCAACTGCAGCTCGCATTTCAGCTGCAGACGCACTACGATTAGCCACAGCCATATGCCGAATACGACGGTCTTCCCTCTCAGTAGTAGTGGCCGCCAGGTACCTGGTCTTCTTGAGGCAGTACCTTCCCTTGACCACTGCCGCCAATACTCATGCGCAGTGGATACATTCCTGCCAAGTCTTTCAGTAATATCGCGGAAAAAAATCCCACTTTCTCGTAGCCCTACAACACGACGTCGTTCAAACTCAGTGAGCTGTTGATAATGGCTTCTTCGTCTTCTCAGAGGCATCCTTGACTAACATTAACCCACTACGTCAAATCTCAACTGTAAATAACGATCACGAACCTTACAGCGCTTATTTAAAGCAAACCTCATTTGCATGTTCATAGTGTTGCTACCAGCGCCACACTTACGCGCGAAGCTTGAAATTTCAATTGATGTCATCTTTTAGACGTATAAACACGCCTACCAAATTTCGTTTATCTAGCACAGCTCCTTCCTAGTGTTGGGAGTTTTTTCCATCAGGGTATTATTTATTATATATTAGATTTCTGATGTATTTGTTTTCACAGTCAATCCTTAGTTCAATAAGTGTATAATGAAAATATAATATATAAATAACATTATATTAAAAAGTTCTAAAAGCAATATATATATATATATATATATATATATATATATATATCATTGTTTGTAATGCATCATTCATTTGCATTTAATTCAAAATATATCTTAAGAATGTCACAATAGGATATCGAGGAACAACCCAAAATAGTCTTTAAATAACTTTACCAGAAATTGAACCACATTCCAAAAATACCGAAACTTGGAGAGTTTAAACATTCCTTGGGAACGGTTGGTTTCCCCCAATCAAAAAGGATGGAATTCCCCAAGAAATTTTTTGATAGTAAAGATGCTTAAAGGTACTTTTATAATGCATTTATCCGTTACAAAATAATTTTGTATGTGCTGCCAAATTGTCCTTCGAACTGTCGATCGGGAATCTCTGATCTGGAATTTACTAGTAAAAAATTGTTTACTTTCAAAACAAAAATGTTTATTTATGAAATTAGAGTAATTTGTGAAACCTTGAATCAAATACAAACTATCACATTTAAGTGTTTCCATATTGATATCCTAATAATAAGTAATGTAAAAGGAATTTTCTGCAACCTTCAATGTAAAAGGGAATAAACTTTAACTTTGTGAAACTGCTTTTTTTTTTTAAAGATTCGTGTCATGCTTAGCAAAAACTATAACAACATAGT
>JAPMOQ010041062.1:517332-549084 GCA_026543055.1 Argiope trifasciata | reverse complement strand
GTTTTTTCTCTACATTATTGTTGCATCTCACTAATTTTTTGGATCTGTGTATACATGTATATATGTATCAAATAACAGAATCAGGTTCAATTAAAATAGGGATGTGTATCTCTTTTCCTTTTAAATAAACCGCTACTTTCAAATAAATTGTGTAGCTTTTCATTTCAAATAAAAAGTATAATACTATTATGCATGCTTCTTTGTGTTTGCATGTATGCATAGTTTCTCAAAAGAATTGTTTTTAAATACAAAAGCTCAAAACAAATACAAATCAAATTTACAAGAAACATTTAACAAACATTAAACCATGATTATTTTGTAATGAAAGTAATGTGTAGATTGTATCCACTTTTTAAATTGTTGATGTTCAGTAATTCACTTGATGATCATCATCAGTGCAATCCCTAGGGTTTTTCTTCGGAATCTCTTGAAGAATCCTTCTCCTCCCCTGATGACTCATCTTGCAGGGTTCACTAAACCATTTTCTCCTGCCTTCCCATTGATTTATGGGGAACAATGGGTTTAATTTGCTTCTATATTAACTAAACATCTGAATAATGGATTCCTAACCCAAGCTCATAAGCGAACCACACCCAAAACCACATCCAACCAGTTCTGCCGATATGTTGTTGATCTTCTTTTGCTTTGCAATTAGCTTTATAGGCATTAGACTCTTTTTACTGTCTCTTTAAGCTCTTGAAATGCCGTTTTGGCTGAAATTAGAGTAATTTTGATGAGAGCACTAAATTATTCGATGAAACAGAAGGTTATATGTTTGGCTTCTTTAGAACAAAAGTAGAGCACGTAAGATATCTTTATTCTCATTGGCCGAGCAGATTTATAGCCCTGATTAAGATGCGGGCATAAATTTTGGCCTATAAACTTACCTCATTCTCATGAATCAAAAACTGACTGAAAAGGTCATACGAAATATTAGGATTCAAATATGAAGAATAATACTGTAGAAGTTTGGCAAACATGTTAACCTCAATATATTTATGATTTTATTAAAGGAATGTAACATTAGTTGACAGCATCAAATTGTAAAGAGATTTTTTTTTCTATTCATGGGAATTTAAACTTCAGGTACAATAAAAAAAATTCTGTTTTAATAGCACACACGTCTTAAATAATTTTTTTTTCGAATAACATAAATTGCAATAATATAAATGCTCTGTAAATATACCTCAAAGTGTGCCGTGTTAATTGTTGAAAATTAATTTTAAATAATGATAAATTCAACCACTTCGCATACAATGACTTGTCTGAGACGCGCATCGAATTGTTGAATTTTTAATCTGCAATTAAGTGAAAAGTATAATAATTAAAAATGAAAGAAGTCACTTTTAACGTATTATTATTAAAGGAATTAAAATAATCGTAAATATTCCAATTAAGAAGATATTGAATTCGTCATTTAATTAGGAAGCTGAGTAATTAGAAGCATTCGTATGTCAAATGGTTAAATCAAAATTAAAAAAATTACTTTTTTATATATGTCATATATAATGTATTGAAGCCTCTATTCTGCCATATTTCAATAACGCGATGAAATACGAAACTTTCTTAAACTAAATGTACAACATTTAAATTTCAAATTAAAGTCTTTTTTTTTATAATTACCAATCAATTCATCTTTATTTAAAACATGCATTCTTAAAAATACAAATTTATAATCTTAAAGAAACATGAAACATACAGATTTATCCTCTATATTTAACTGATAGGTATGTAACCAATTCATATTTTGATATTCTTCATACATTTATAGGTACAGGATATTTTTTAAATCTTATATTGTAATTGGAAATTTTATTTCAGGTATTACCTAACTATAAAAAGTTTTCAACTATTTCCTATATTCTAATATTTTAAATTTAGAATAGGCACACCAGTTTAGTAGATGCATTAAAATCAAATGAAAACAAAACAAAAATCATGATAAATAATTAATGCATTATAGAGATTAATAATAAAAATGATTACGAATGATTAAAACTTAGAGAATTGATTCTTAAAGTTTCAGATAGTACATTAACTCAGTTTCTATTGAGCCTAGCTTTGTATTTAAACAATGCTACAGCATTATTTCACTATCATCGATTAAAAAACACTGAAATCATCAACAAATCAGAAATTCCTTTCCAATTCTATTCAACAAACAAGTGAATCAAAAATTTAAGCTTATAAAGTATCAAATTGTTTAATTTCCATTTTCGAAAAATATATTGTAAGCTCCCATCTTGGGATCAAATAATACCTAAATAAAGTAAAATAATAAAAATAATATGAATAACCCTTTCAGGTTGCCATACTTATATAATAATTTATTTTTAAATTTTTGACAAAAAAATAATAAATAAAAAACTTTTTTATTAACAAATAAGAAGATAGAAAACTTTTCAAATTTCGATAATTTGTTATTGGTATAGAAGTATTCATTATATTTTATTGTCTTCAAGCTATGAGGCAGAAAATTAGATTTGTGTGATATCCATTTATTTGTATGTCCTCAGCTGGAAATTCAATGAAATATTTTTTTGAAAGTTACAATATGTTCGCATTTTTTTATTACCTTACATGATGGAAATACGAAAGTAACACTTCTGGCTTCAATAACATTATTAAATTTAAAGTTCGTGAACATATACAACGTCTTATACACTTTTTATTGATCTTGAGATGCCTATATTTGATTTCCTTCAAAGGAATTCAATAAAATATAAAATATTTTTATATTTCGCAGCGAAATTTTACGAAAAAAACTTCACAGTGAAAAATTTTCAAATTGAAAAGTTTATTTTTATTTTGCTTATTTTTGTGTTAGAAGATTGTATGAGGTATTGTATTTTAGGATACTTTTTAGTAAAAAAGTTTCCGAAAATATAATTTTCTAAAACCACTTAGTGAAGTTTTTTTCCAACTTTTAAAGTTTAAATTCGTTGCTGAAATTCATTTTTTAGTCCTTATTTAATCTTTCTTTTCAAGGGAAAAAATGAGTACATTTTGCTGAACTGACAAAGAAATTTTCTTATGAAATTGTTAAGAGTACTGTTATATGATGGTGCTCGTATACTTTTTAATGGAATTTAATAGAAATATTTTAGAATACAAACTGTTGGAATATTCCGAAAATTAGGTGCTCTATTCCTAAACATATTTCTAATAAGATATTCTAAAATAAAATAAAAATCGAAAATATTTAAGAATATAAAATTTTTTATTACATAAGGCAGCAGAAATTACATTGTTTGGTACTGTTTTATTTTAATAGATTTTGTCTATGTTTGGTGCTATGACTAGACCTCTTCTCTCCCTCATTTCTGTTTTTTTAAGATTTAATGCAACTATTATAAAATATTTAAGGCATTAAAGAAATATTATTTCTTGAAAATAATAATAATATGGAAAACAAACAATTATAGCTTTGTTCTCACGAAAGTATAAACTAAAGAAAATAAAAACAATTTCACATCACATTTCTGCTCATTGAGAAATGATCTTAATGTTTGTCATTGGATAATCATCGGTATGGCCTTAAAATTCGATACCTTTTGTAGACATGCAGATTCAAAAAACTGTGTGCTCTGGCACTAATACTCCTCAGATAAAAGAGCGATATTGAGTTCTTTTTACCTAAACTGCATATAAATTTCGGTTAGCATGAATTCAGCAAAGTAAAGCTTTCCATTGAAGATAGTCCATGCTATACTTCATATGATTAAAATAAAGCTTGAAATGAGAGACATGTTGAAAAAGCTGTAAGCTGAATTGAATGTAGTTTCTAAATCAGAATATTCGTGAAAATCGCGAAATTGTTGATTTAGTTTTATTTAGAAATCGACTTTAATTAATTTTTAAAGCAACTAATTAAGAAAATTTGGAAGCAATTAATTAATTTATTTTTAAGGCTACTCTAAGGCTTATTTAGGAAGAATCACGTATTTGATCATAACTATAAAATTTTATACCCGTAAGTTCTTACATTTACATTCATGTAATAAATTTGACTCTTTTTCAACTAATTGCTGATTCCATTAATTACTGAAACTTTCTATCAGATGAAAATGGCTTGATTTTCTTCTCTGTCAGTAGAATCTCACCAGGGAGGCACTTCAGTAATGGGGGCAATGGGGGATGGTTCTTACACCCTCGAGTTCACATAAATGTGGGGAGTAGGCTATTTCTTACCAACGACGGGACATGCTTTTTATGGGAAGGATTGCACCAAGACTGGTGATGGCCTTTAGGATTACTTACCTTCTACTTACCCGTTGGACTCTTCAGATTTTTACGTATATGTATCAGGGCGGGTTGGAATAGTCAATTTGAAACCCCTATCAATAGAGTCTCTAAATTTCGTTAATGCAAATGTGTAAGAAAGATTTTTCAAATAAGGACGAAATGAACTAAAATACATTAAAGTAAAAAGAAATCACTCATATCATTTAAAATTACTTTAATCTGAATTGAAATTGAGAGCATTACTCATTTTAGGAATACACAGAAAAGCATGTAAATATAATCATCAAATAAAAGTAAAACCATTTTTATCGTACCAGATACTTAAACTAACAAAAAGTAAGTGATTGAAGATAAAGTATAACATAATAAATTATTGATTTTTCAAAAATGTTATATTTTATGAATTTCCGATTTTTAGTCATTTTATAAAACTTTTCACTTCTTTTATGAATGGCTTGCTTTTGCCAATACACAGACATAGGAATAATTAAGTTGAGCTGAAAAAGGTTTTCAATGATAAAATGGGAACACAAATTACTTGAATTTATGATATTCATTAATAGTAATAGAAGACATATTTTTAGAAATTTACATTAGCATGAAAACGGTTCCAAAAGTGTTTTTTTTTTTTCGGTTCTGTTTTTGGTGATTTTGGTATTTAAACATATATTTGCAATTTACACTTATAATATTTGGATACTTGTTTTATAAACATAAACTTATTTTTAAGAAGGAGGTAGTTTAGTAAAAATAAAAACGTATATAAAATAAATAAATTGTTTTAAGGAATATGTTTTGTTTTTTTTAATTCAAAAATGAATCGTCTAATTTCGTCTTTGGACTCAAATTTTGAGAATGTTTATAGAGTTTTCTGCATTAAATATAGTCTAAGTTTTAATTCTTGCTTTCCTTTGACTTTTTTCTTTATTAAATGTAAATTGATTGCAATATCTTTTAATTCGTGCATCATTCTGAAATCCTTTACATCATTTGTGATGATGTCAAAATTTGATGCTATGAAAACTTTCATATGTCTAGTTTGATTTGAGGCTTGGGTATCACGAAATTAAAATTTTATTTGGATACTATTTCTTAAATAATTCTGTTATATAAATATAGATGTTAAAGTTGGTTATAAGTTTGCTTAATCGTCATACTGTAGATTCTCCGTGAATATACATCTAATTCTCATACGAGAACCAGCATCTTATACATTGGTAAAGGTATCAGTCTTTCTTGAAATAAGTCGAATATTCGTCATTGATTAAAATTCTTGGAAATAAAAATAAATTTTTCCCTTGAGATTCTAGAAAAATACTTGAAATTAAATGCTAATAAATCAAAATTTATGCTTTTGTTTGAATACATACAGTAATCATTGCTATTAACATTATTTAATTCATGTATTGTTATAAAAAAGCTAAGAAATATTTCACAGTATAACATAATAAATGTTTATCTATCATCACTATCCTTCCAGTGGGCACTTCGCAATGAGAATGAGATGCGTCTTGCATGGAGGTTGGATCTCGCCACTCTGGAGGGTACACACAAAAAAGGGGGGTCTACTCCTCCCATAGATGACGGACAGACTTCCTAAGGAAAGGGTTGTATTGTGGCCGGTGATGGCTCTTAAGTCTCAACCACAATTCTTGCCCGTGTTGCTATTGTGCAAGTCTTGTCATTCCGTACTTATTATCCGTGTGCCTTTGAGTAGGTCTAAAAGTCAGTGATATGACTTATGTATCATCTCTTACGATTGTACTCGTGATATCTGAATGTTCATTATGATATCTTTTGATTCCTGTAAACCCTAACAAAGCATTGGTATGTGAATGAATTTCACTTGAACATTCTTTTGAAATTCATGTTTTTTAAAAATATGATACTTGGAAAAATATCTATAATGCACTTTTTCAATGGTTTTGATTTCAGATTTTTTTTTTTTTACTGAAGCCAAAATAAAATTGAAAGATCACTGAATATCGTTTATTACATATAAAAATAATAAAATCCTTTTATAATATCTAAGATTTAAAAATTTGCTTAATAAAGTTCTAGCAAAATTTTTCAATTTATCATACTATTCAGTGATATTTAGAAGACTCTCTAATATACACACAGAGGTAGTTCTCTTATTTCCGTTATTGTTTATTTTTAAATTTAAATTTCAAGTTGATTAATTAACATCACATACTTTGCTGCTTCTAAAGAGCTTGACTATTTTGAGTTTCTGCTGAAGTGACCTCAAATGACAATTAAAAACAAAAAATTCGCAGTCATTCATTACGAATAATGTGGTCCTTAAATTTTTGAATATCTTGCTACAATTCCCATTCCATAGAGCGATTAAAGATCTCCTTCCGTTTCGCTTCATTTATGATTGATTTATACATACACATGCAGAATTTGACCAGGCAAGGAACTCAATCTTATCATATCTAAGGATACCTATATTATTGAGAAACTAGAATCTTTTACTAAAGAAAAAATATATCGCTTACAAATAAAAATTTAGCTGACTCTTCATAAGTGTAGTAGAATCTAAGCTTTCATTATAATTTTATGTAGCATATTTAATCAGTTACAGGGACTAAAGACTCATCTTTATTTTTTTTATCCTTGTTCAGATAAACTTAAAGCGCCTTTTGTAGCATTTGGTACAGAGGTCTTATTTCACCTCAATAGAAAGGAATTTGTTGCTTTGCTGCAGGGTCTCCTGGAAACATTGGAATTCATTTCTTTACACACTTGTAGGGAAAAAACAAAAAAATACTCCAACATCTATCAAAAGCACCAAGGAATTTGCTTCTGTATAAACCGTTGGAAAATGCGTGATTTAGCCATTGGAAACATCACATTACGAGGACATTTGATATCATATGTAAAAATTTTTACTATGACGTTAATAAAGAATTAAGTGGGAAAAAAATGATTTCCAACTTCATAGGGAATTCGCATTCTTTGTTCTCCTATGTAAAAGTGAAAAAAAAGCGAACAGTCCAATAATTTTTCTTTTTTTAGTCTCTTTACTGCATGGCTTAAAATGAGAGCGATTGTAAGTTGCGAAAAATAATGCACCACAGGCATGCAAAATTTAGAACACATTCGCGAAAGGAGACACATTTGGCATCAGTGACCATGTGTTATGCCAATTTGGAAGCCATTTGCCGCAACACATTGCCTAGAAACGAATCACTTCAGTCCTGCATCTAAATCTGTAGATTGTCAACAAAAAGTACATGCGCTAAAATTATTTAGTAGGAAACATGATAAACTGAGTTCCAAATCAAAAAATGAAGTCATTCTAAAAACATTTCATGATTAAGCTAAAAATTAGATGTATTAAACAGCCTTTTTTAATCAAAGGTATATAATTAGTAATAATAAATTATTATTATTCGAAAATATTAAAAAAAAATATGCAACAAATTCTTACCCAGATTTGTTTATGCTTGGAAACTACATAAGTAGCAAATATGATATTGGTTAAATAATAATAAATAAATAGAGAGAAAGCCATACTAAATTATTGTTCATCCTTAATGATTTAAAAATTAAGTTAATAGATGAGAGAAATGTAATTAATTTTTTTTACGAAAAGCTATAAAAAATTGCTTGATGAAATTTACTCGCTTATTAGAGTTATAATGTTTTGGATACTCTTTAAGGGACATTGCAAAGAAAGTCTTGAAAGTCTCGAACTGCAAAGAGAGTCTTTTTTCATCTTTATAAAATTATCAGAAATTTTACAAAATGGTTTGTATTGCATCATCTGAGTTACACCGAATGCTTTTTGAAAAAGTTCTGAACTTAAAAAAAAACACAACTGATGCATACATCATACTAACATTTATTTTCAAAAACAGTAAAAATTCAAGAATAAATTGTGGATTTATGTAACTAAAAGAAATCATCCATACAGGAGAAAATCGCATGTATCACATACATTAGTATGGTTCCTTTTCGTAGAAAAGTATGTAAAAGCCAATCTGAGCCAGAATAATATACATGGAGGAAGAAACTCGTCTCTGACTAGATCAGTTTGCAGTAACCAACCACTTTCCATCATCTTCGAACAATACGGAGAATTATATCCCCCTCTCACAACTTCTGGCCACTACGAAGTAATCCATACCCCGATTCACTTCATTAAAGTCCCTCTTTATCGAGATCCATTGTGCATCTGCGGGGGGTTTTGAGGGTGGACCACCCCGTGCATGTGATTTACGGGTTTCCTGCAGATGATTTATAGTGACGTCACGTGATCGATGCAGAGCTGGCCGGATGGATCCAATGCTAATTTCTCTTCACCCCCTCCCCCTCAGGGTTGTCATATTATCGTCATCTCGATAGACTCGGGACGTAGGTTAGGACACGGTTACAGTTCAAGTCACTGATACTGTGCGCTCAGATGGCTTTACTCAATCTGTTTGCTCTCGTTACAGTGACAGTGATCTCGAGACATTAACAATCGATGTTAGAATGGATTTTGCCATTACAGCCAACCTGACACTTTGTCTGAGAGAACATTGCTGTGAATATCTCTGTTAAAATATTAAATAATTTAGGCACTGTTTGATATTAGGTAATTGCTGAGCTGAAAAATAATTATTTTTAATTATAAAAAATATTTTTTTAAAAAAATCTATCAATATTATTAGTTTCCTTTAAAAGAAATATTACGATTTCTTTATAAGGTAAATTCCTTCTGAATACGCAATTTTAGGAAAACAACTAATATAGTTAAAAGTGGAATCATGTCACTTTAATTATTTGGCACATGATCTATGATAAATCATATTGCGTTTTCATCGTTATTTTTGTTTTTCAGAAACATTTATGAACTAACTTTAAGGCGCCATCCCTTAAAAAAGAAATAAAGTATCTATAAAAAGTAGATTAAAATATCTAAAATAGAAGCATAATTTTTTCGTGTTAAATACTATAAATTGTAAGTGCTATTTATAATCAAGAAATTATACTATCAATATGCTAAAAATACCGTCAGAATAGTTCTTTACAGCAAGATTGTATTTCTTATCGGAGTGAAAACAATTTTGAAACTCAAAGTTGAAGTTATTGTTGAAAATAAATATCTCTTAATGGAAGTACTGGTAAAAAGTAAATTAAACATTTTCTTTACAGGTGTGTGTGAAATAAATGATGTACAGTATTGCTAAAAATTCTGTTTTAATTCATTCATCTAATTTCTGGCGCAATTTTTTGCCTTTCAATTAAACCGTTTTTGAATATTTTATTCATAGTCAAAATAGACAAATTTACTAAGCGGTCATAATTATATATTTAAAATCAACTACGAGGAAAGTTCTGAATCATACATAAAGTCATTACGTATGCAGCAATTTGATCAGGGAAAATTTGCTTATCTATATATTTCATTATATGACACCAACAGCAAACATGGAAGTGTAGGCTGAATTAGAACAGAAAATAAGCAGAACAACTGAATAGAAGAACGCTTTAAGTGGTTAATAAGAATCTAATGAATGTTTCAGCATATAATTAATCATTGGAAAAATATATGCTACTTTTAACTTAACGGAATTTGTGCATATTTACAGTTTGTTTACTCAATGATCCTGGACACTTTTTAACACATTTTAGCTTTTTTTCTTCTATTTCAAAATGCAATTTACAAGGTAAAAAAATCAATACGTTTCCTTTAAAACATGTTCTACAAAAAAATTTTGAAATTCCCAAATAACGCAACTATCTCTAGTAATAAATTTGACGTGCTATTCCAATTTGTCCTTTAAAAATACTGAATTATCTACATTTACAAATTATATAAATAGTATTAAAATTTGACAAACAATAATTACGAGGTTTAAGCTCAAGGAAACAGAAATTGCTTCAATTACATTAATACAACTTTAAATACCATAAGCAAATTGAAAACGAATTAAATTATTAAAAGTAAATAATGTATTAATAAGATATAAATCTATATATTAGGCATTTTATTGTCAATTTTAAGTCTTCAGAAACTGCCTTGTTTCTGTTAACGAAAACACAAATTATTCTATTTTCCTTTATGCATTGATTTTTACCCGTTCTAAATAGTTTGTATTTAAAATAGTATTGCTTTAGGACTGATACTTTCTTTGTAATTGAGCTCTAAATGCCAATATTATTAATATTGATCACATCGTTCATTAATTTTTTAAAAAATAAGGATACATAGCATGCATTCATAAGTCTTTTCCATGAAGAAATAACTTTCATTCATATTCGGTTGGTCAGAGTAATCAGGGGAGCAATAAAACTCAGCACTTATGAAACTTTTTGTGTATCTATTTTTTATATAAAGGAAGGAAATTCCTTGAAATAAACCAAAGCACACATTCTTTAATTAAGTCAAATGACACTTTCAGTTTCATGCTATGCGAATTTTTTGTGATACTCATTTCCTACAATAAAATTGCACTACACAATTATAACAGCTATATGCTTACTTTAGTAAGTCTATTTTAATAAGTCATGAAGATTATAAATTTTGGAAATATGCAAGCTGAGTATATACTACTTTTTCAGCTAGTTTGGAAATATACTAGTTTTCATGTAAATTTGAAAAAAGTAAATAGTAAGGACTATAAAATTACTATAGTTTCTAATTATTTTAAAAATATTGGGTTGGGGAATATGTTCGTAACATTGTAATATTTTCTTCGTTTTACAACGATTTTTTTGCTATTTGACTAAGTATATGGTATTCATTCGATAGAGCTCTTTCTGCTCAAAAAAACTGTTCTAAACTGTCTGTTTGAGTAATTTAATTTTTAATTACTTTTTAGGCTATTAAATAGAATATCTAGGAAGTAAAAGCATTTCCGATACCTGCTCTTCTTCATTTTTTATTGAGATCACAAAGCTGCTGAAGCAGTCCGGGACACTTGCAACGTATACGGAGAAGGTGTCATAGGCGAGTCTACAGCCAAGAAATGTTCAAAATTGATCTCCATCAAAAGAAGACCATAATATGCATTTAATGGAAGCGGGAAGACATGGTGTTTTGGGAAGTTTTCGAAATGAATATCACGCTCACAAAGGAGCTCTACATAACCCAGCTACATTGTGTGTAAGAAGCTATGCGACTGAGAAGCCACACTCCTTCAATACAATGCCCTATGTTGCACAATTAGTCAAAGCCACATTCCGAGAGATCCAATGGGATGTCCTTCAGCATCCGCCGTATTCTCCGGACGGAGTACCATCTTTTCCACTCAATGTCGAACTGTATGAGGGGCGTTATCTTCGACAGTAAAGAGGGCCTTAAAAGCCGGCTCAACAGCTTCTTTGATACGAGACCAGATAATTTTTGGTGAAACGGCATCGACAAATTGGTCAGAAAGGGGAAGAAGGTCAAAACAACAACGGTGAATACATAATCGAATAATTGATTGTTATTAGTAATGATTTTCTTTAAATAAAAGTGTTTGATAAAAACGTTACGAACTTATACCCAATATCATTTTTTCCAATAAATCCAAGTAAAAAAATTTTTTTTTGTCTTTGCCACAGCTTTATTTAAGCCTAGTCTAATTATTTTATTCTCATATTCCTTTCTTATAAATTCTCAAATCTTTTTTTTTTTTTTTTCAAACGAAGAAATGTTTTTGTACGATTAGAAATTGTTTAATAAACTAAACTAAACCAAAACAGTTAGGAAATCTACGAAACATATTTTCTACATTCTTTTATTAAGCTTATGTCATGGCTCTAAAAGTTTTGAAATCAGTTTGTAGCACATTCTTTTTTTATTCAAACATTAGAGTTCTCATTTTTATGCTTTGATCTATAACAAGGGTATTTCATTGCTCCATTATTTTGAAAACTAAATTATTAGTTAATGGATTTATTTCCTTATGAGTGGTGCTATTACAGTATGGAATTTTGAAAAATGTGATTAAATGATGCCATAATACATTTAAAAATGACTTGTAAAGTATATTAAAAACTATTAGTAGAACATAATTAATAAAATTCAAATAAATGAGTTTTTTTTTTTATTTCATATGTAGTAAAGCAGAAAAAATATTTTTTTCGCTTATTCATTTTTACTTCATTTCAGTTTTTGCTTTTATATAAAAGGGAAAATTCATAGATTTTTATAAATGTTAAAATTCTATTAACAACATTAAGAGTTTAATTTACTTAAGATTGTCTTTGTTAGAGTTTTCAAATTACACTATTTTGTGTTGATCTTCATATTTATGTTAAAAAATAAATTAATTTCCAAATAATGATAAAACTTTTATATTTAATTTTATTCATTTTTAATTTAATATTTTCTGTATATTTATTCTTCGAGTGAATTTAATATGTTTCGGGAGAAATTATTTTTGCACAAAAACATTATTCGGGTTAAACACTTAATTTTGAAGAAGATAAGTAGTAATTTATTTCCATTAAATGTATATCTCAAGAGGCCATACTTTTTCAAATTTTAAAACCTTTTTTACTTTCAAATTGATTGTAACTTTGAATATTTTTAGACAACCACGCTGAAGGAAAAATAACTATTTAAGATAAAAATAACATTTGAAAAATGAAATGAGCTAAAATAGCATGAAATAAAAAGATGTGAATGTTTTATAAGCTATTATAAAGGAAAGAAAAAAGCAATTTATTAATCCATAGGTTTTTAAAAAAAAAACCTATTTATTTAATTAGAAACAAACGAGTAGAAAAATATTTTATCAAGGCAGGAAAATGCAAAATAATGTCGAAATAAAATGGCACGCCATATTTAACTTCCTCTTTTAAATTTTGAAGAAAAAGATGCGAAATGATTTATTGGGAAGTATGTGTTAAAATGAAAAATAAACCTTCCCTCTGAGAAATATGCGAACCTAAAAGCTGATGTCACCGCAATAACACTGACAAAAATAATACCTGCCCTTGGGTATTATATATTTTGGAGAGATCTAGCTAATAGAATTTATACTTCTGTTTTCCAATCAGTCTATAATAAATTTTCATTCAAATATCCAATATTTCCACAAACAAACAGACTTAAAAAGAAGCAATAAAACGCCTTAATAAACCCGTTAGCAGTGGTAAACTTTTGCATCATTCGGAACCAACCAATCCCTTTATGGATATAACGCTATTATTTCACAAACTGTGTCATATTTTTACCGCTTCCTTCTGAATATTATTGAACCATAAATCGACAGAAAAGCGGCGATAAACAGCCCATCGGGATATTAAATTTCCTTTATTTCACCACTTGGAGAGAGGCGGTGGAGATCCCCTATCCCCCTCCCGGCAGGTGGGGATGGGGGTGAGCAAGCCGTTACCGCAAGTGCGGATTAATAACGAGACGGTACACTTAATTCTATCGGACTCGTTTGGTGTGAGTGGATGAAAACGGGTCCGTTTGACAGATCCACCCTCTCCAACTGAAAAAAAAATCATCTGCAAGGGATAAAATGAAGGTTGAGGGAGGGGTAGAAATCCGATCTTTTCACCACCAAAAATTGATCCCTCCTATAAATGCTTTGGAGAAGAGGGGTCTAGATTGAATTGGGGGGGAGGTACACTATTACCATTTTGTGGGTCGGATCATAAACTTGTTATCGATGGAATTTGATATAATCGATGTGATGGGGAACTTGTAGATGGTTTATCAAGACTTAAGCTGTCATTTTTATAGCTTTTCGTGAAATCACGATTGATGCGACAGCTTGCCATTTATCTCGAATCTCAACTAAACATTTTTTTACGTCTTCTCTAGATTTAATTGCCTAAAATTTTAGATACGTTCTTGGTGAGTTTCATTTTTTATAAAAGTAGTTTAGAAGTTTTTATAAGATAAAATATGAATTTTCTTTCAAATATCATTATATCATATTTAATTACTATCATACAAAAATATTTCTAATAACATATTTAATAAAATATATTCTTTCCAATATTTTTTATTGACAGGGTTTCCTTAAAAGTCATGTTTGACTACTATAAATAATATTATTTAATACTCCTTACTTTTACGTTATATATATATTATATTTATTGACAAATAATATTATTAATTTACTTGCAAATAAATATATTATTTTTAAATATATTTATTTTATATATTATTTGTATATAAATTATTGTATATAAAATTATGTATTATTTGTATATTATTTGTATTTGTATTTTATATACACACTATTATCTATATTATTAAAATAATATCAAGATATCAAGAAGATGTCAACTTGTATTGGAGCTGTCAAGCAGGAAAACTCCTTTCAATAGATTATATTGTTAATTTCATGAAAATCTGCAAATTTAATCTAAAGTTCATCTAAATTACATCCAATTTAATCAAAGTGCTTTTGAACTACAGATGTTATAGAGTCCCACTAGAGGCACTTCAAAAATCAGGATGCGAATCTTCTGGTAGAGTAGTTGGTTCTCGCCGTCATAGAGGGTACAGAAAGAAGTGGGGGCCAGCTACCTTCCACTGATGATGGAAGTACTTCTCAAGGGAAATGTTTTTCAGTGACCGGTGGTGGCCCTAAGTTCCCGATTCCCACCACCGTTGCAGTCATAGGGGTCTATTCATGAGCATATGGGTGAATTGAAGTATTCAGTTAATTATAGAGTTCGCATACAGACAGATATAATTCTAAGAATATATTGTTTGATCTCAGACAGGTCTGAAACATCTAAATTTGTCAAAATCTCAAGCAGGAATTTTAATACTCTCAGTCGTGCACGACAAAGTAAAATTTGTCATACAGTTTTTACCCAAAGTGGCATGTTTTGTTTTAGATAGAGACATATGAAAAATTAGCGCTGTCAAACGAAGGAATTCTTAACAGCCTTCTAAACTAATATGGTTCTTGGTAACAATAAATTTGAACAAGCAGTTTTAAATCAGTGAGATTTTCGAACTCAATACCGTTATTTAACATCGCCCATTAATATTTAATTGCATTCGATATTAAGATAGACGAAATAATGACCACAATTCGTGGCAAATACTATACAAAGTTTTGATGCATAGTCCTTAAAACCACTAATTCTCTTCTAATTTCCAAAATGAAACTAAAATCTAATAAACCAGAGAAACTCATTTTCCAATTTCATTTGCTAGCGATACATCTCTTGAAGATTCTTCTGAAATACTCTCAACCAGTACTCGTCATCCACCAAAAGATACCTCTCAGCAGATAAATCGAAAAGTGTCGAGAACTGAGAAACTCTTCCTTACCTCAAGCTTCCATTTACATCGGGGAGGTGAGAAACTACCGCCGCACAAATTAAGTGTCCAAAAGTAATGAAGAGCTCCGAAGGCCGCCAGTCTTCCCCCAACACAATTAAAAGCGAATTAAACGAGAAGTTCGCGCTCTTTCAGGGAATTAGCTGCAAATTGAAAAAAGCGACCAGGCGGAAGATTTCGCATCGAAAGTGAACCCATTTGCCTCTAAGAAAAGAGGTATAGTCAGTGGAAAAATATCTAGATACTAATACGATGGTAAAATGTATATATGAGAAAGATTTCAGTGGAAATTTTGGTTGATTACTTTAAATATAACGGGAAGAAAGATGTAATATATAATCATCATTTTTGTGTTTTATCATGTAAAATAAACTTCCATAGTTTAAAAGATGTGACGTATTTGCAATGCCATTTATCAAAATAGCATAGAAAGCTATCTAACCATCAAAAAGCTAAAAAAGATGTAAATTAAAAAAGTTTGAATATCTCCATTTGTAATTATATTAGTTAAATTCCAAATTTTAATACTTAAACCAATTTATGCACAAAAACATTTCTTATTGTGCAAATGTGCGTCACATCATTTAATCAGAAACAAATTTGTATTTAATTCAATATTTATCCAGCTGATAGGGAGGGAGAATTTTCCTTTATAATTTCAAAAAAAATTTCGAGCATATGTTCCCAAGTAGCAGAAAGAATGAACAATGCTATTAAAATATTTATACGCTAATATAAAAGTGACGAAATGGATAAAATATTTTTAAATAATTGACAATAAATTTGTAGTACCTGGTAATGAATTTCTAATATTGCGTGTTTGCGTTTCCATTTTCATGATAAAGAAGATAGGAATATATATATATATCCCTGAAAGTTTGAATGGATGATCGGTTAATAATTCCCTGCCTAGGTGACTAACATAATGATCAGTTGGTGATGAATTTGGGGACAAAAAGGAAAGATTATAATTTGAGAATTTTAGTGATGTCTTGCTCAGGAGAGAAAATAAGAAGAGAATGCTTCTTTGCCTAGTCACAGAATCTGGAATAGCTGAATGGTTAATCCTGTTTTTAACCGAGTCCATTACAAGTGAACTGTTGAACGAGTTCCTTCTGAGCGCTTTGTTAAATTACAGTTGTTTATTTCCAATTTGTTGCTTGAATACTGTTATTTATTTCAAGTGGTGTCTTGTGTATTTTATTTTGCTACTATGTATTCGTAATGTCATCCTTTAATGACCCAGTTGGACTCACATCTAACATGTTATTTAGTACTTTCAATTTGGAATAATTTATAATTATTCTATACCCAAAATTGTTGGAGAAAATTGGAAAATAAACCTTTATAATAACAGACAGTAAGGAATACAGCTTTCACTTCAAATAAAATGTCTAATTTCTGATTCAACTCATCTTTTTCTTACATTTATGCCGGCTGAAAATTCTACTTAAATGATAGAATATGGTAGAATAATTTTTATCTAACTTTTAAAAATCGCTCACTATTTCTAAGAATAAATTTTGACTTAGTCGAATTAATACTTTTTGATGTATTCTGTTGATCATCATCAACATCATGAGCTCCATAGACAAAGGAATAACGAGTCTTCACTTTGGCACTTTCAGCTTAATCGATCATACATATTTGTTTAAAAAAATTTATTTGTCACCCTATCAAATAAGGGAAAGAGGTTGTGATTACTATTTTAACAATCCACTCTTACAGAAAATTATCAAAAATTTTCTCTTTGGATTTCTATTCTATTATCATAAATATGCTTCTGTGTCATCAGTATTTTTCCTTTTCTTTTTTCTATATTTACTTTCAAAGAGAATGAAATTGTTAATATAAGTTTACTTTCCCTCGTGAAAAGTAATACGCATGATAATAGATCATAGGATAGATTTTTAAAGAATATTTAAGACTCTCACTTGTTAATTTGACTAAAATAATGAACCTTATTGCCAATAAGTGGCGTTATGCATTTTAAAATTCAATATTCCTCCTATCATAAAACGATTATAGATATGGTTATAAAAGCAAGTTTCTAAATATCATAAAAGGAAAACTGTTAGAGATAATCAGAAACAATATGATATTCCTTAAAATAATTAGGAAAACAAAACAGTACTGAACTCGTAATTGTCAGATCCTGCAGATCTAAGAAATATACGGTTTTGCAACATACCTTGTAAATAATTAACGGACAGAAAAAATAAAGACACTAACGAATGTTTGCCTTATTTTTTTATAATGATTACAACAAAAATAAATAGAATTCAGTAAATAACACAGAACAAAGCGAGAAATGTAGCTTATCTTCTATAGAAAGTTTTACATAAGACGCAGAGTTTGTATCTCCTTAAGATTCGATCGATGTTGTTGGTATAGTTGGAATTTCCAATTTCTCCTTTCTCATTACACATTTTATTATACCCAATTATACGTTCTTTATTACAAAAATGACATTTACCTTAACTGACTCTGCTTGCATTCTTTACAAATTCAACTAATATAAATATGAAAAGAAAATTATAAAATTATTAGAGGTACCCACAAGGTGTTGCCCGTGGCATAACATCAAAGAAAAAAATCTTTAAATTTAAATCTAGTCTCCACACGATATGAAATGTGAATAATTTAATGTTATGCAACATTAAACAAACAAAATATATATATATTTAGAAATTATCAAAAACTGTTACAAAACAATGATTTATAGTACACATTCAGAAATATTTAGATTGTGAAAAAAGTGAAAAGGATATATCCGAAAACAAAACAATCCATTAAAAATATGCATAAAAAATATAAATTTTTACTATGCATAGATAAACGGCGGTCGAAGGAAATGAATATTTGTGTTAAAACAGAGTGTTATGATTTCCACAAGAAATAATGTCACGCTTTAGACACAGATACACATTTGTTATTTGCTATGTATGCTTTCACCAAAGCAATTGAGAACATCTGATGGTATTTTCTAATCTTATTGAGATTTGTTTTATTGCACAATTGGATATTAATTTATCTGAAAATTACACTACCGAAGGCATTCTGCGTATAACGCGGTAGTTAAAGATTTCAGGTATAAACTTGCAATGTTCCGTGTTTATTCCTTTTCTCTGAATTGTCTAGGAAATTTCAACAGTCTTGCCCGATGCTGTCATCCAATCTTTTCTAATGAGAAATTCTAGACTCATGGAAATACTGAGAAAATCATGATCCAGAAGAGTGATGAGACTTACACTAAACCAGTGTTACTGACTCAAGAACAATTTAGGTACATAATTGAGTAGCTTAGCCTTTACTAATATAGGAGAATATAGATACTTAGTTCATTTCCATTAATGTCTCATTCTAAAGTAGCAGTGTAGCAATATTTTGAAGAACCTTGAAATGATAAGTCGTGTTATAATGATAAGAACGACACATGAAGCATGTTTGAAATTCCTTGAAGAGTTGAATTGAAGTCAAAGCATGTTTGAAATTCCTTGTCTCATCACTGAAAAAAAATTTGGTATCAGTGGATTTAACATGCCTCAACTCTTTTTCACATTGCAAATCTAGACGGAATCTTGTCTCGAACTCCTGTTATTTCCCTTCTCGAAACTGATCTTATGGTGAGAATCCCAGATCAAATGAAAAAAAAAAAGAAAAAAAATTAAAATCATTGAAATTTTGAATTTAAATCAAAAGAAAATAAATCGAAATTTAATAAAGTGAGGAAAATTAAAAAAGAAAAGAAAATTAATAAATTGAATAAAGATTTAAATCAAAAGAAAAAAATTAAATGCGAAAATCAAATGTGTGTGTGTGTGTGTGTGTGTGTGTGTGTGTGTGTGTGTGTGTGTGTGTGTGTGTGTGTGTGTGTGTGTGTGTTAAAAACGTCTTCAGATCGGATTCTTTTTCTATTTGTTATCATTTTGATTCTATAGTATTTCTTTTTATTGGTTTATATTGCTAATTTATTTAGATTCGTCTAGATTTTAGTAGTAGCTGCATTACCACTCACTAAATAAAATAATAGTTAAAAAAAATTTAATTTTAATCTTTTTCAAATCCGAAATAATTTTAATTTCGATTCCAATTCTTTTTAATTTCATATCCGTACCAAGTTTCTTTTCGCTTCCTAAATTATTTTAAAATAGGTTTGTTACAAATAGTCTTTATTTCATTTGGATTTAATTTTTGTTTCGTTTCCCAAATATTTTTTAATTTCGTTTTTAAAGAATTATTAAGCATATCGATATTAAATATTTTAGCCATAATAAGTTCTGAAAGTTATCTTTTGGTGGCGTGTTCAATAATGAATCTCTAATGATTATTTATTAGTATACTTTTTATGATGCGCAATAGAAATGTATTTTTACTTTTAAGTAAACATCAGTTTTCCGAATGAATTGTAAAATATTTTTCTGCTTTCCAAAGAATTCCTGATTTGAAATACTTTAATTAACTTCACTAATTATAAGAAATTTTTCAACCTTTATTGAAAAATATTTTGAGTTACAATTACATTGAATGAGTAGTAAGATTAGATCCCTTATTTGAAACTCTAAGTAAATTTAGATTTTCGTAAAATTTTGATTAATATTTCATCCATCTTTAGAAATATACTTTATTAAGAATGCTATTAAAATAAAAGTAAGCGGTTCTAATTAATATTGAAATTTCCTTTTAACTTTTTTTTCTTGAAATAAATATTAATATTTATTAATGCTTTTCCCGTACGAAAAATAATGAGCTTTTGAGTTATTTTTTGCTTCGACAAGAAAATAAAGCCTTCTTTACACGAAACATTTTGAGCAGTTTTGTCACGAGAATTATTATCTTTAATACTTCCAGTGCTGGTATTATTAAACTTTCCTTTCTTTAATGTGTGGTAGAATTTATATACCACTAACCGATTTATTTTTTGAAACTTAATTCATCTGTGTCTGCTCTAACTACTTAATTTATCTTTCCACTCCTTTAATCAACCCCATCAATCCGTGTGTTCTTGAAAAGTCAATAACTAGTAAATTCAGCTCATTTTAACTCCTTGCTGTTATGTGTTACCCATTCTTAAACTCGTTTATGCTATCGCTAATGTTATCCGCACCTGTCCTAACTTACTTTTTCATACAATGAGTACAATTTAAAATAAATATTTTAAGTCTTCCATCCATTTGAAAGTATATTTAATAAAAAAAATAAAACTTTCTACTATATTGTTGGAGAAGAAATTCAACATTCGAGTCTTTTAAATATGACATTTCAATCACAAAAATTCAACTAATAAATTGTCGTCAGAAACTCAATTTTTTTTAATGAATATTGGAAAAGATGAGAAATTATAATAAAGTTTATCTTAATCAAAAATTTTTAAAAAAATGAATGCACAGTTCAGTTTCTAAATCTGAAAAAAATTGCTATTTCTTTCTAAAGATAAATAAATTTACTACACTTCAATGCAAAGATTACGCTTAGTGAAAATTTATTTTGTAGTTTGAATTGCTTTAGTAATGGGTATTTGATTCATTTGTTCCAGTTCATGAATTTAATGTTCCTTGAAATACTTTTTGATAAAGCGACAAAAATATGGAAGATGAATCTATTTATTGCTTTACTTTTACATTTAGAACAAGACCTCTGTGAATAGCAAACCCGTTGGGTATCGCGTTTTAATTCCATATATAGGTTACTTTAAGGGATGTGACAATGACTGGGTTTCTGTCGTAGGAACGTGTCTGCCAAGTGTTTAAACTCTCTACCCATGCACATAAATTGTGAAGGAATTCTCGGTGGGAGATAGAAGCTGACAGAGTTAAGGTCTTATACCGTTGACATAACATCAGATGGCGCTGAAGCGAGTAAATACCGTTTATGGATGTCCTTAGCATTAAGTTAATTTGGTTTATAATGTTCTGAGACATTATCAAGTTTCCCTTAACTATTGCAACTTAATTTCATCAAACACAAGTACTCGAAGTGCGAAGATTGCATTCAGAAAACCCTCTAGATTTACGTTACATTTACTGCAATTATTGCATTGTTATTGTAGATTCTTATGTTATAATTATTTCAGTATTATTATAAATTTTGTATTACTTAATTAGTTATGTTACTAAAAAGAACATTTCTAGGCATTCGTTACCTAACTTCTTTCAGTAACTCGATAGCATAGATTGGATGACATGAGAGTAGTTACATGATACATAGTTGTGCCATTTTGGAAGTATTATTTATTTCTAAGCGAAGAATTTAGAATAAAAAGTTTAAGATTTTTAAAGATTTGTTAATTTAAGATTTGCTACATTATGAATGTAAAGATCTTTTAAAATTAGAATTGCCTTTATTAACATTTATTAAGGAATCTGGCAATTCAGGCAGGCGAATTAAAAGTTCTTCATCGGTGAATAACAAAAAATAAATAGAAATTTTTATCTTGTTTAAACTGATATCATTTGTCGTTTATACAAAAAAGGTTCTGAAAGTAAATTATAATCATCCTACGAGAATCAAACAGATGAAATGAAATAGAAATATACTGATATCTATTATTTTTCCATACATTCACCATGGTTGTGTAAGCTTTTGTACCATCGTGTAATCAATCGATCGAAATCTGCATATAAAAAGTCAGAGTCCAAATTATGGAAACCATAAAGAAAATCCCTGAACTTCATCAACGATTGTAAAATAAGGATTACCTGGATGTTTCTTCAATGGTGCAAATCACAATCACAAACTGTATTGCTTCGATCCAAGATACATGAAATACATACTGACCATAACAGCAACACTGACTAGAATTGTGATTGAATCCGAAGGACAATCACCGGACAATATACGACCCTTCTGTACGTCCAGTTTTTAATTGGAGGACCCAGACCCTCTTCCTTACGTGTACTCAAAAGGGTGGATAAAACCAACCACCCTGCCGGAAACTTTTCAACCTTAATTATGAGGTATCCTCCGAGTGGGACCTTCAACGGAACTGTACTTGGCAAAATTACTTGGTAAGAAATACTTGTTGTAGGCATAGTATTATAAAACATTCTATTAGATACGCAGTACAAATTCATGAGCAATTGATCTTATCTGTGGTTGGGCGCTGTCTGCAACACAAGGTACTTTTGAAAGCACCCCCGACCAATTCACTACAAGATGCTTTGTATTTAAATCAATGATCATGTATCCATCAACTCTATATTTTAAAGTCAGCATCCTCGACTTGACATGAAACATTTTTTTTTATTAGTTTGCAACTATGAACACTAAATTTTAAATGTAAACAGTAATTTTTGGCTATAATTTCATTAGTGGAAAAAAATGTCAAAAATTAGTTTAAAAAAATCTCAGGATTTCGCATGTTTATTGAATTATCATTTATCTTTTGTCATCATATCCGATGATAAATCATGTTCTTAAACACACACACACACACACTCGTGTGTGTGTGTGTGTGTGTGTGTGTGTGTGTGTGTTTACGATTTATGAAAAAGTTGCATTATGAATATCACAATTTATCAACATTTTTCGTTAGTTTTTCAGGGGAAAAAAGTGTTAAAAGAAGAAAACTAAGGCTTTTTCATAAAAAAATGCTTACATAAAAGAAAATAAAGGAGAGCAATTTTTTGTCTTGCTTTTTGTTTTAAGAGAGGTGTGAGGAACTTGTCAGGTGAAGTGTTTCTTGAGCATCTCGTGATCCGTCAAAATGTTGACAGGACATATATTTGCCATTTCCTACAGAATAGCGAAGCACTTATTTCTCGACTTCAAAGTCTTGCTTTCACGTGACAAGAAAAAATGTAACGTAAATGAACGATGTATACAGACTAGAGATGCGGCTCTATATTGAGAATAATCATGTTTAAAAGAGGTGTTTTGCTTCAAAATCATCTATTAATTATTTAAAGCATTTAAAACCAAATGCAGTTGGTTCAATGAAATAACGCTTTCCAGTAAAATAGTAGATAATATTTACCCACAGTTTATTACATAATAATGCATTCTTTGAGATGTGAAAATATTTACAGTTAAATTATTTTCAAGTTTCAAAGTTCACACCTTTTAGTTCGGAAAATGAACAATTTTATGTATTTATCTGTTCTGAAAATGTATCTGTTTATTTTAGAATAATGCTATATCGCTTTGATAAACATAATTTTACTATTGTAATTTCTCTATATCAGAAAAATGAAACCTTCTATGACTATTCTATTTCCAGTTTTATTGTAAAACAAACAGTATTTTTTTGTTTTTGAAGAAGAAATAAATTCATCTGTTTGTTTTTAATACGGGCTTAAACCTTGTAAAGGGAAAGTTGTTAAAAATTTAGGATGCATTGCTACCTTTTCATTGATGTTTTCTATTTTCGTATAAGATTAATTTGTAGGTTTTGTCTTCTTTGTTAAAACGTAAATGATATTTTACAGTTAATTTGAAGTGATATTAGATGTGTCAGAATTTCCATAGTTATTTCTAGATATTACAGATGATTGATTTATAGAGGAGTGGAAGGATTGAAAAAAATATATGCATAAATATATGTGCTTGAATATATGCGTTTGAATATAATTAAGGATGCAACTTTTACTGCAGGGTATAATCGAATTCCTGCATAGGAATTGCTTTTAAACGATTTATATGTCTTTAAAATATAATTTATCTGGTTTTTTTTTAAATGTTTATACTTTTTTTCCTATTTCCATTCTTTAAGAAAATGAAGTGTGATTCTTCTTGCATTTGACAGACTTTTCTTTACCAGAGTAATCAATGATTTCATACACACATTCCAAACAACTACCATAAGTCAATATTTCGCGTTACAGAAGTGCTTGCATGCCACAAGCAATTATATTTTAAATAGCAGACAAGGTTTGGTAAATGAAATCTAACTGGAAGATGCATATATCCTGATTTCAATTAATTTGGTCGAATTGGAAGGCCCTCCTTCTAACTGGAGTCGTCGTTAATGGGTCACTTCATGAATATTAAACTTGTACTTATTTTTTGATGAACTATATAATTAGTTATCTGCAGGTGATAATTATTTTAGGAAATTCAGCTTTTCATACGGAATAATAGAAACAGATATAGTTGGTGTTACGCTTAGAGAAGTGCCTTGATTAGAAGACCATCAGATACAGTTTCTTCTATGATGTGAACTGAAGCAAGTGCAATTGAATTTGCCCTAGTTAAAAAATTAGTATTTGACGAAATTGGTTGTTTAAATGCGTTGTCCAGTTAACTGATTTAATTTTCTATTAATACGACTTACGAAACGAATGAAAATGTAGGCCTAAAGATGTTACCCAATATATAGCAGCACAATGGATAACAGTTACTTCCCCTGGGCGTTCCAGCCTCGGCACTTACTGGTCGGACTTAGTGATAGTTGGAAATCACCACATTGGTCAGAGAACAGATTTAATGTCAAGTCAAAGAGAGTAACCATTTTGTTGATCCCTAACAGAATAACTCTTCGGAGGGGGGGGGGGGTACTTTTACTATTTGATTGATATACATAGGATGGATCGCGTTCATTAAATGGGTTGTCAAATTTGGTACCGAGCAACAACAACAAAAAAAAAGAGGCAAAAGGAAAGGAAATAATTTTACATGAAAAGATGCCTCGTTTATTGCAGAGGGCAAGAAGGAGGAAAAAAATACTGATAGAAGAAGGCATAGGGAGGGTTAAAATTAAAAGATGGAAAGATCCTTGGCAATTCGTAAAAAAATCTTGTTTAGGTTTGCTTTAACACTTATAAACCTCCTATATAGCCTTCTGCTGCATTGTTAGTCAGAAAACTCCTTATAAACATTACTAAATATAAAGCCCTTATTTGCTACATTTTCCTCTGTTAATGTTTAGCTAAATTTTAATACAAAAGCACGATTTTCAGAAATTTAAGAGAGCCATTTTGGCAGCGACATAATTACTTTTAATTCACTGTTGGAATTACTCTTTTGTTTAAAATAATATGTGGAAAATTCTCATTTCCAGTTAGAAATTATTTTTCTTTTCTTCTTTCTCTCTGCAAGCAATTTAAATATAGAAATGGCATTTTATTCGTTGTCACACTTTTGAACTAAAATCCAAAATGTTAATTTAATTCTTAATGTAAGAAATATAAAAACCCCTGAGTTATTTGCCTTAAATTACCCCTTAAAATAAATACTAAGCCAATTCCAAGCTGTCTTATATCAATAGATTTTTCCGGAGTTAAAAAAATGTGAGTTTCTATCGTCTTTTGTTTTCAATTTTTCATGAAAAGCTCTTTGCAATTTCCTTACATTTAAAATGCACTTAATTAAGAAGAAAACAAAGGATTTTTTTTTTCAATTTCTTTTATTTCCAGTTTTTTTTCTCCTTTCGTTTTATTTTTAGCTATTTCTTAGTACCAATTAATTAGTGTTTTTTTTCCGTCGAAGTACTTTTTTGTCTTATGCAACTGACAGAATTTACGTGTCCATACTCATCAGCGGAAAGAAGATAAAAATTAGGTTGCTGATTGATAAGCTTAAAGTAATAAGTCAAAGTATTTGATGGGAAAAAACAAAAATTTATTCATATAATAGTCAGTTCCGACTTTACTAAAAGCCAATTATTATCATCAATAAAAGAAAGTATGCCTTACGAGTATAGATGAATAATTAATTGCGTTAATACTTTATTAAAAAAGGTAACGAAATATTGATTGCAATCTCTTACTGATTTGGATGAATTTTCGATTATACAAAACATTCAATAATCAAGAAAAAAATTCTTTTTTCCTTCATTCTAATAGCTTTAAGTCATTTCTTTGCTTTATAATTAAAAAAATACTGTTTGATCTTTTAATTCTTGATATATAATATTTGTTTTGGATTCATACAAATTTTATATTATAAAGATTATAAAGATTTTATTCAGGAATTTTTAATACGACTGTACTATTTATAAAATATAAGAATGTACTCAAATATTTCATTCCTGAAGTAAATATATATGAATATTTATGAATAAAAATATTCTTTAAAGCCTTTTAGTACTTTTCTACCTATAATGCAGTATATAATTTAGACTTCAATTATAAATCACTGACACGAAAATTGACTAGATAACTTCTCTTAATAATTGTAAGGAAATTTCCTCATATCTAATGATGAATATGATGATTTCTTTTTCTTTAAATTTATGCGTAGTGAAGAAATCTTCATAACTATAAAATGCTAAATGAAAGTAATTTATATTACTTAAAAAAAGGGATGAAAGTATTAAAATATTAACAAAACTTAATTTGTTCATGATTTCGAAGCAAAGAAAAGGGACATTAAAAAAAAAGTGTGCATATTTTTATGCTGTAATTTTTACGGTGTTGATGTATTTTTGCCATTATTCATATAAAGATGAAAACATCGATTGTGACTTTAAAAAAAAATTCCCGGTTGGCAAATAATGCACGTTTCTAATGAGCTCAGTAACAGATGAGGACATTTTATTTTTGCAAAAACCGCAAACTGAAATAATATCATGATCAATATATATAGAAGAACAACACCTGCATAAACTCACAACACATGCAGACATCAAATCACTAATTCGAAAATAATTATAAGGTGTACAGCTAGAGTTGTACAGCCTGAAAGAATTGATGTATGCCTCCATGATAGGATATATAATTATCTGGAAAGACCTTCCAGAACTAGCAATAATTTATTCATTTTTTGAAAACCTCCTTTCTTTACCAGGTAGTCAGATAAAGTCTTTTAAGAATAGTTATGAATTTTTTCATAACATCAATGATATTAACCCTTTGGCCTACAACCACGAGTCTGAATCTTGGTAAAGAATTTGTGCCATAAGCGAAAACCACAAGTCTGACTCGTGGTAAAGAATTTGTGTCATAAACAAAAGTCACGAATCTGACTTGTGATGATGAATTTATGCATAAGATACCCCGTATTATTATTAGAACAAGAGATTGGAATTATTCCACATCGAATGGAACGCAGCGCGATCGACTTTCTTGTTTACTACAGCTAGTGCAATTGGCAGATATCGTGTAGGCCAAAGCGTTAAAGTTGCAGGGCAACAATGCAGAGGCTTTGTAACAATCCTTTTCCTCTTTTTGTAGCTCTACTCGTTTCACTGGCTTTGTACTTTTACGAAATTTTAGAGCTGTTCCCTGAAGGCAACTCTTTGTTCTTTTTAAGAACTCCATATATAACCAGGAAAAAAATGGCTATAGAAGTATCAAAGTGTACTAGCTTGCTAGGTAATTTATCATTAGGAGGAACTTGTACACTGGAATTTTTTTGCAATGAAACAATTCAACAGGTTGGACTAAACCATTGCAGAAAACTTTCGAATGCTTGTAAATGCCTTTGTGGCTCTACAAATATGAAATCTATTCCTACTAGTCTAACACAAAATACACGTACCTTGTTCTGTGGAAAACGTAGATATTAAAAGATATTAAGTTATATAAATTTGCAAAACGCTACAGCTTTCCAGGACTATCTACACTTTTTAATATTTGTAATAAAATATACTTTTCTATATAAATTTGAATTTTGTATTCTTCGTTTTCTATTATTTTTCAGATTGAAAACGTTAATTAGTTTCGAATTTTTAAAGATTTAGTATATTAAAGAGTGTCTGTTTCCATGAGAACATGAAGGTAATCGTATTGTTAACTAGTTATGCAATTTTTAAAAATATGGCTATTTAAATGTTTACACATAATTAAATTTAATTATTTATCTCTGTACGTGAATTCTAACATAAGAACCTATGTACTTAACTTCTTAGTTGCAGAAGCTTTTATTTATTGGCATGTCTCTTAGTATCTAATACCTCTAACTTTCGATATGTGGAACTAATCTGTTGTGACATGTGAAAAATCACTAAGTTCGAAGAAATAATGAGTTAGCATTCCTCTTCGGAAAATTCTCGTCTTCTACGTAGAAAAAGCAACACCCTTTTCAGAACTATATTTCCTGTCATGGACATGGACGTCATTGTGATGAGTATGTTCCTCAAATGCCTGGTCATGTCTGAAAAAAAACTTTTAACGTCATCAACAAGATAAACACTCTTTTTTACTGTTAAGAATGAGTATACAAATAAAAATTTCACATGCTGGTATAGAAAGTTTTCTCCGTTATTCAATCTCTCACCTATATATTATACGTTTCTCGACAGCATGAAATATTGCACTTGGCTCTCTATTTTATCTTACAAATTCGCTTTAAATACTACTTTAAGATTGTTTCCTATAACTTCAAAACATTTCTGAAGCACTAAATTGTTTTTAGAGAAAATGATATAATTTTTCTAGCAAAGTAATTTCTGTTCAAAAATTAAGAGATTAAAATAAAATTTATGTAGTCACGAATTGTTAATATAAAAGGTTCTATGTGAATTAGTATTAAAGGAATTTAAAATATTTTTTTAATGAATGTTCCGTGTTTTCCCTATTTTCAGCATTTTATATTCAAATTGATTTTAATTCTAGTTACAGATGTTAACAAAATATTTTCGTCTTGTGAGTATATTAATAAAAAGAAATCTTGATCTTGTAAATAATTTCTTGAATCTTAGTCTGTGTAAAATTCTGTAATCCGTTATATTGTTATAGAAATTGCCCAATGAATCTACGATGAAATTAGTTAAACGAGGCCGGGAATGGAAAACGAAACTTTTATTTTATGAAAAACAGAAACAAAAACAAAATACAGTCAAAGTAGCACAACACAATTGAAGTTCATGCAAAGAAAAACACTTGTAGAAATGTCTTTGAACAACTTGACAGAAAATAACTAGTTTCAAAAAAATTAGATTGTCCAGATCGCACAATCAGTGAGAGTGAGAGAGAGGATTTTTTATTAATAGAGATACAAGTTACATTCTGCCACTTAGATTATTAGCACAAATATGATGAATATTTTGCTACGTAGATTATAAGAACAAATACAAGATTTATTTTACGATGCAGATTAGTAAAAGAGAAACAAAAGGGTATATTCATTTAATTTTACATCTCACCAACTTCAATTTTGTTTTCCTTCATTTGATTGATCAATATGAGGAAATAGTTTATGAAAACTATTCTTCATCGGTTAGATGGGGGATAGAAATATTTACTTTTGAGATATTGAATAAGGTAAATCATTATAGTATTATTAAAAATTATATAACCGGTTTCCTTTTTCTGGTATTATGGATTCACTTTCCTACTCCCTAAATAAACATCATAAAGATTAAACAGTATCTATTTCCTTAAATTATCAACAATGGGACTGAATTAAACTGTATCAATGCACATAAACATTATTTAAAAATGTTTAACAGATATTGATGGAAAAAATGGAAGTTTTTTAATAGCGTTTATGAAAACTTTGAGTTTTTATATGTCAGATAAAAAAAGTTATCCACTTTGTGCTTGAAGCAGATGAGTCAAATTACGATCTTGCGCCAGTAAATCCAATAATCTAATTCTATACGTCCTGTTTACATATGAAGAAAGAAAATTATAAATAGTGAATATAAAGCGCAATCGAATGCATAATTATATGTTTATACCATATGAAAAAATAAGAGTTTATTTTCATTTTTGGATGAAAATAAATAATTACTAATACCTTGTTTTGCAGACCATACCTTCAATAAAAAGAAAAGCAAAAAAAGGAAAGGACCTAATATCCGGTAAAGCACGTTCTCTCGGAAAAGTGCTTTAATACGAGCCTTGGGAAAAGCGATGCAATTATTTTGACAGCACGTCTTCCATATCACCGTGGCGGAACAACTTTACAGGCGACATGCGAGCGCTCAGAAGGCATTAAGTAATAAAACAAAGAAATCTCTGCATTGTCTAAAGCTCCCGAATAGATAACTTAGAGCATACTCAGGTATTGAGGAGATATATCTAATGGGGACAAAAATGAGCCACGTCCTTCTGAAATGAAAGAAGACCAATCAGCCCCAAAGTTGTTTATAGGGTCTTTGTAATCAATCCAACCCATTTCGGCATTCAAACATATTCTTTATCTCTTTGTCATATAAAACTCTTCATATCATTGATGGTTCTCCATCTTATTGCCGATAAAATGTATATAAAATGCCTCGATACAATGCATATAAATGACCAATGGTCCTCGAACTTTCATTAAATAAAAAATTTATTGAGAATATATTTTTATGTGATTTTATTCAACAGAATTAAACCAATGCCTGTAAATTTTTATCTTTGTATAAATAGAATTTAATAATAAACTTTCAATTATACTTTTTAAAGTCTAAAGAATGAAAATTTTATACATACATAGAATTATGTGCATATGTTATGTATATATAGTGGCATGCCTATATTTTGTTATTTTTGAGATATATTATCAAATGAATTTAATTAAACTTTGATTCCATTTGAAAGAAATCACCAACACAAATATGATTTCAAGATACCGATATATTTTATACTCTCCTATAATACAGTTTCTATCAGACGTAATTTTCATCATTAAAATTACAGAATATTTACGAAAATTCTTAATATCTATTGAATGGATTTTAGGTTGATGACCACAGGTTTTGCTGAGAAGCGTGGAAAGCTTTAGTTACTTGGAAATGAATTTGGAGTCTGCTAAAATGTGAAGGTTTTAGAAAATATAAGAAAAACAATGATGTAATCTATTAAGATTCAGAGTCTGAAGACTGTTCTAGAAAATTCTGAAAGCTGATATAGAGATATTATAAACTGTGTGTGTGCGTTGGAGATCCGCAAAGTCCAGACAATTTGATTTAAATTTACCAGATTTCACTTGGGTATACTATGTAGATTGGGAATGCACACTTATAATTTCTGAAAAAAATACATAATTAAAAATTCGGAATTTCAACAATTTCATGAAACAAAATCTACATGGATTTCGTGAAAAGATTAAAAGTTCAAATCAACTTAATACATTTATGAACTTGAAATTCAAACCAACATACAGTAATAAAATATTAAAATGCGTGTTTTCTCTCTTTATTGGCAATTGGAGGAAAAAATATTGTTTAATTTTTTTGAAAATTATTTAAAGAATAAGAAAATGAATTTACTGTACCACAAAATTAATCGAGACTCTCAATGCTTTTAATAGCATTAATATATCACCAAAGTTGATTCCATCGTGATAAGTCACATTCAATTGCCTCATTAAGATGATTCATTTATATAACGAATGGAACATGTGTCCGATGATTAAAAATAGAATATAACGACCCCAATGAATAAAAAAAAACC
>JAPMOQ010041062.1:498435-516932 GCA_026543055.1 Argiope trifasciata | reverse complement strand
AAATTGGAATAATGTGTGTATTATTTTCTATCTGTTTATTATTTCGTATTATTATTATACACCATTTCTATAATAGTGTATTATTTTCTTAAGCAGTTTAATTTGTATTAAAAGCCCTTTAATCTTTTTTAAAAATATTCTGATGCGAAGTATATAAATGCAGAACCACAAAATATCCATTCAAATGAAATACAAAATATTCAACCAAGTAGGGATTCTTGATGCTGTTGTTGTTCGCATCTTGTAATTCGACTGCATACCAAATCATTCCGAGCAAGACATTAGTCCATCAATTCACTTGGAGCTATTTTATTAGAATTGGAAAAGCGCAATAAGACATTTACCTCTCCAAATTGACTGCGAGTAGAGAGCGAGCCTTATTTCTGCGATCCCCCGTGGATGGAATGGCAAGAGTTCTATGCACCCAACTCCCTGAAGAGACGGATGCCATTTGTCATAATCAAGTTCTGTAATCTCTACAACTGCAGAAGAAATCACTGATCTCACTTCAGGGGGGGAGGAATCCAATTTGCTGAATGGGAGGGGAGAAGCATATTACGGAGAGCAAAAAAAGAAGAAAAAAAGAAAGGAAGAAATCACTTTTTTTCCTTCCTTTGTAGGTTTGAGAATGTAATGAAACGTTGGGAAACACAAACAATGAAGTGGTTTCAGTGTCGAGGTTTCTATTTCTGCTTACATAAGATAAACATCTATATGTATAGAAGGAAATATATATTGAGTTATTTTCCAAAATTGTATATTTTCCTTATTCCAGGTATACAAAGAAAAGAATATGATAAAATAATTATGTATGTTTATTAAACCAAAAACCATGTTTTGATAATATTGCTACATACCTGTAGCATACAAATATTTGTAATGGGTACTTGGTCAATGATTTGCTGCCTTATTGATAAACATGGCGATCATTTGTGATTAGGCTACGAATTTCCTAACTTTGGATTCATAAATGGAAGTTACAGAAATAAACAGAATATAATAAATAGAAATGATTAAAATATTATGCATTTTTTATTAAGATTCGACTGAGGAAGATCCTTCTATGAAATTGTAAATATTTTTGAAAATTTATAATAGGCGGCCCTACAAGAAAGATATATACCTACTGGAATGTTGAAAGGCAAAGTTATCTATAGATTTAATATTGGTACACAATTACAATGTCAGATGTCTTTAAAAAGGATTTACTATTTGTTGGTATATTGCCTTTTTGTGTACGCTTGCTACTTGTCCATCTTATTTTCTTAAGAAATTATACGTTATTGACTCTTCAGACTTCTTATAGCAAAACCAACGAACAATTTTTATAAAAACATGCAAATTTACCACGTGTAAAATTAGGTTTCAAGCATTCATATAATCGTCATAGCAGGTAAGAATTTAATGAATTTCCTTCAAAAAATTTTACTGATTCTGCTTCTTTCAATATTTTGGTCTAGTTACACTTCCGATTAAAAACGGACGATTATAATTTATGTGATTTTATAAGTTATAAGCGGAAAATTATCAAAATGATTTTGTAATTTTTTAAGGAATTTGAGGAGAGCCAGGAATTTTATTTTTATTGTAAAAATATAATTTTCTACTTTAATAAGAATTTGTATTATTTATTACTATGTTTAATTTCAAAAATTTATTACTTCTAACAATATTGCTTATAATTTTGTCAAATGAAGGAATAATATCAGCAAAATAATAATTTCAATTCGAAATTAAATATACAATGGACATATTTTGAATATTTTCACAATGTTGTTATACAGACATTGATTGTCCAAACATATTCAATAGTTGTTGCACAGAGCAACGTGCCACAATATTTTAATATACCCAAGTGCTTCTTGATAATAAGTTCGAAAGCTAATGCATATTTTATACCCAAAATCGCGAAAACATCTCATACCAGAACAAAACATTAAAATACAGTGGTTACAAACCGAACAATAAGCCTTTACATTCAAATAATCCATCTGCTTCCTTTTCATTACATGTCTACCGTGTGTTGCCCTCGTAGCACATATATTAACATGTAAGACCTCCTATATCTCCAGCAGAATTAATTTACTGTATATTTACGTCTGCAAACAACTGCTTCGCAAAGTAATCAAATTAACATCATATGGTGTAGTAGTGCGCCCGCCCAACAAAGAACCAATTAGACGATTCGCGTTCCAACTGAAGAATCTTCCTATTCATTATCATCTCAAGTAAATGACACAGCGTAAAGGGTCGTATGGCGACGAATAACAGACATGTTGCCTAGTGGGACATTGAAGAAAACATTGGGCTCGAATAATCACTTACATTTCATTTGAAAATTAAATTCCAGCGCATGAAGATATTTAAAACAAATGACATTTTAGGACTAAAATTTCCATGAATTGAAATGTGGGTGGTGTTTTTAGAGCGATTACTTACTTTCTGTATACCGTTTATTTTTAAATATGATTTAGAAATTTTAATATTTTGTGTAAAAGGCAATACACAATGATGAGCCTTTATTGAAAATTACACAATAAACAATTTAAATTTAATCTGTCAAGCTTTAAAATGGGCCTTTAAAGACGATGAATAAGCAGCCAATTAGCGGAAAATAGAATTTATATTCTTTCCTTTTTCAAGTGAAACTTTATCTCCTTTTTTTAAAAATAAAGTTTGCAGATCTAACAGAAAATGATAAATATTAATAATTATATTTTATTCATTTTTCTTTAATGAAATGTTTTAATTTTTATAGAATGTGAGATACTCCTTTGCTTTTGAGCATAAACCTTTAAAGATAAAAATAAGACAATTGTTTTCCGTAAGTAATAGTTACATTAGTTCCCTTAAAATAATAAGCAACATATTGATTAATTTAAAAAATCTCATCTGATTTTAGCAAAGAAATAAGCTTAAAATAAAGATATATTAATGAGCTTTAAAGCTTTTCCTCTGAAATCAATAAAAACTCTAAAGAGAAAATTTAGTAATTTATAGATGATTACTGTTTATGTAACTTTAACGATTAAAAATTTAAAATTTTACAGCTGAAGCGGATCTATTTATTACTTTTAAGCTATTACTTTATTACTACTTTTAAGCTATTACTTTATTACTACTTTTATTATTACTTATTATTACTTTTTATATTTACTCAAAATTCATTCCAGTTTTAACTTTTAAAACACATATCAACTTTATTACATTATCGGACATAGTAAAATTATATTTATTTCAACTGAATCCCAAATATACTAACTAAATTTGTAAGTGATTTTTTTTTATAAATATTAAGGTTAAAAATTCTGTTAAAGTCTGACATGAGGATTACAAAATAATTTACTCTTCTAAATGATGGACTACAATTAGATTTATTTTCCTTCGTTTCTTTACGTTTAATTTTTCTGTCTTCCGCTATTTATTTTTCAAGTAAGTGGTGCCAAATAATGAATAAAAAAATTTGAAAACAGATTTTTTGAAATTATTTTTTTTTTCAGTTTTGTAAATATTTTAAAACACACAAAATTTAACAATGCTAAATATATAAAAATATACAAAAATGAATGTTATATATAGGCATTGGTGGAATTGTATTCTCGAACTAATATTCATATGGAGAAAAACAAATCTATATTATACAAATATTGTTTCAATACAAGTTTTTTATTATTTCAGTATATATATTCAGTCTATTTCTTTTATATATTTTTTGGAAGCAAAGTACACTTTTAAAAAAAAGTAAAATCATTATTATAGTATTTTTAACATTTATTTTAAAAATTAAAATAAATGTTAAAAATTAAAATTAAAATAAATTTGACTTATTAAAAAATTAACTTAATTTACAGTAAAATTATAGAAATTATAGCAACAATGATTATCGTAAATAATGATATAAATAATATAGTTATAGTGATAGCAAAAAATACAGTTATAGTAAATAATAATATAATAACTTACTTTCGCTTATTTAACCAAATAACGATATCAGAAAATATTATATATTATTCAAATAAATAGAAAAAAAGAATTAAAAATTTACTATCCAAAAACAACCCTGAACCGATATGTAAAAATCATAGCTTACATCCTTGCATCTTACTCAAAGTAGCGGAAACATCAAAAAAAAAAAAAATAGAAGTATCTGCATTAATAAACCGTAGAGCACCTTTGGCTACACAGTTTAGATTCCTTTGGGAATATAGTAGTGCACATTTTGAATTATATTTAGATGTATACTGTGCCCTTATTCATAGAGATGTTTGGATAGTCCCAGTGGAAAATATTTATTCCATACTGAATGCTCCATAATAAGCCCTGTCGATTCGATTATATTTGGGTCGAGGATATATACAAGTCGATGTAAATGTTTCAAGCCATCTCTATGTTCATCAAACTACGAGTGAATAAGTCTTTCTGCATGAATTATTATCTTGGAAAAGTTAATCTCCAATGGAAAAAGTTTGCACCTTATAATTAGCTAACTAACATTTCTTTAAAGTTATCTCCATTGATCCTTATCTACAGGATTATTATTGAGCCCACAGAAAACTATGACATTGACATAACTGTCCCTATCATGGCAGAGCCATATCCATGTCAGACGTTGGAAATAGACAATTATGATCATATATTTGTGATCATAATTATGATCATTTAAGATCATATATTTGTGATCATAACTCTCGAAATATGTACATGTCCTATTGTGGGGAAAATGTGAAACATGATTCGTTTCCCATTTAATTGTCTTTCACATATCAATTGGTCATGTTTTGTAGTTATTACACAATAGGGGTAGATTTTCAGCAATAACGTCTTTAACACGTAACTTCAGAATTGCTACTCGATCAAAAATCTTCTATTTATGAAGGTGATTCCTAACTTCAGTTATTAATACTCAAGAATACAAATTCTGATTGTGCTCTGAGGTCGCTTTGACTGTAGTTGTTTTCTTTTTAAGCATTGCATTCCTCTGCAGTTATACATCGATCTCTTTCCCTCAACTTGTGGGCCGCGGTGGCCTGGTGGTAAGGTCTCGGCTTCGGAAACGGAGGGTTTCAGGTTCGAGACTCGATTCGACCGAAGAACCGTCGTGTGAGGGGGTCTCGTGCACGTTAAATCTGTCAGACCATACGTCCTCCCGTTGGTGTGGTGTGGTGTGGAGAGGGGGGTGCCAGTTCAGGTGTCTTCCTCGTCATCTGATCCTGGTTCAAAATTACGAGGTCCGTCCCAAAATAGCCCTCGTGTTGCCTTAAACGGGACGTTAATTAAATTAAATTATACTTATCTCAACTTGTCTATTTACTGCATAATTTTGCTTGTCCTGTTGATATATATGTTCATGGCCATGATTTTAAATATTACATTTCTAAAAATGTCTAAAGGCTGGGATAATTTTATCAACATTATGGTCGGGTTCCTACAGTCTCTTCTCTTTGGAAGTCTTTGGGCTTCTACATTTCATGCCTTTCACCACGTTCCAAAATATATACCACTTTACTGTTACTTTATGCTGCCATGATATATGCCTTTTTTCTATTAAAATTTCAGTATCTAGAATTACATTTTGGTGCTTAAAAATTGTTTCTCAAATGATACTTTTACGTAGCGTGCCTTCCCCGTGAGCTGAGCGGGTCAGGTTCGAAAACCGATTCGGACATAGTTGTTATTCTTCTGTGTTCTATCTCGGAGGTATGTGATAGTACCCTTCTCCATGTAAAAAGGGGTTATGTAAGCGAATGTAAAGCAAAAAGTAGCTAAGATCGTAATCTCGGCCCTAGTTGGCACTATTGAAAAAAACAAGAGACCTAATTTTGGATTAAATCTTTAACAGTTAACTGTCAGCGGGATTATTAAGAGCCATAAGTAACAACAATATTCAAAGAGCTTTCCTTTTCTTTACTAATCTATTTAGGTCTATTCTCTTCGTTTGGTGATTTTATATTGCTATAACAATTCTTTGTTGGCAGTTTATTTAAGTTTTAAATGAATATATGATATTCTGGTGTTTTAGGGAAAGTATTATTCGGAGCATTTGCTTTATTTCCATCCAAAAAAGAGTTAGTGTTATCTTTATGTCTTATTCTGAACAAGACTTATACAAAATAAGAACAATATTTAACTATAAATTGTTTGCTGTAGTCCAGGCAGTTATGTAATATCTTATTTTTTGTCCAAAGAAAGGCAGAAATATTCATTTTTCGTCTTCAATTCTTCCAAGAAAAGACAGTTTTCTTTTTTAACATATTAGATAAAGGTCGATATTTTGAAATACTTTGATGTTTTAAGATTATGTAAACAAAATGAGATTTATTAGAAACATATATAATATCTCAAAATCTCCTGGATTTTTTTTTACAAAATGCTTTATTAGTCTTTTGTAAACTTCTCTCGCCATTAAAAATAGTTTATATTCTGTATAAGAAAAGTTCTTTTTACTATAAAACAAGATAATAATATTTTTTCCTTGAATGAAGTAAACCGTTTCTTATTTGTTTAAAAGAGGGGAAAATAATACTTAAATACAGAACTATAATAATCACAAATTTAATTCATTATATTATAAAGTAATCTGTACTGCTGTATGTATTATTTAAAAACCATCGTATAAATAGCCAACAATTTAATTGAATTATTATACTAACTAATTATAATCTGTAAAAAATGATTATGAAAGTTCAAACTTTGAAAATATGATGCAAATAAAAATAAATTAATTCATTGCTAAAGAAATAAAAAAAAATCCTAAATAAAGCAAGTATAAATGCCCCTAAAATCATTAAAAAAGAGCTGAAATCAAGAACGAAAGAATCATCTGTGATTTATCATCATGGTAACTTTTTTTAAATACATAAATATCGATACAAATTCTTTTATTTAAATATTTCTATGATAAAAAAATTATAAGACTTACTAAAAATCAGGTCTTTTTCTCCCTCTCTTTTAGCCGTTCATGAAGTAAATTGAAGCATTGATTCAGTAATCCAAGCAAAATATTGAAAAACCAATTAACTAAATATTTTTCATATCAACATAATTTTACAAAAAAAGACACAAAAATTATAATTAAATTTTTTATGTCAAGAAGAAAAAATATTTTTTTTCATTGCAATTATTTTTAAAATTTTCAATGGAAACACATTTATCTTTTATAAAAATTATTATTTTCTTTTTTGAAGAAAAATAAATATAATCATAATATGTCAAGCTATTTTGGATTAAATTCTCAGTAATTGAATAGACATTAATTTTCATCGAGAGGGACATTTTACCTTAAACAAGTTTTATTTTGCTTAGTTGATTCGAGTTTTATCAAATACGAATTCTTAGACATTGTATTTTTAATAAATTAAAATAAATCAGTTCTTATGCTTAAATATTATTCTTTTAGTATAATTATTTAAGTGAATATTAAAACTAAAGTGTTATCGAATTTCAAATTTTATGGCATTAGTGATATAGTTTTCATTTAGAAAAACGAACTAATTAAAATTCTGTGAAATTTTAGAAATCTTAAGCAATAAATTTAAAAGCTAATTTAGATAATTTTTGAATGCTTTTTAAAATATAACCCGTTTAAATTTTACATTAATCTAATTATAAAAATCAAAATATTCTCCAATGAAAAACGTCTGCTAAATAAGGAACATTTAATATAAAATTTCTGCATCTGAATTTTATGATGTTGTGAATATTTTTCTTCTTTTCGTACATTTATAAAGAACTTTAAACTTTGATTATTTTATATTTAAATTTAAGATTGATTTTAGAATATATTATATTTTTTCATTCATAAATTTTAGAATTTAAATGTTTTGTGCTTTTAAAATTAGTTCTTTCATACAAATATAGATAGGGATAAAAACGATTAATAGTTAGAGAAATGTATCCTTTATTTTTACTTATCTTAATAACTTTATGCTTTCGTACATAAAATGATATTTCAAAGTAATTAACTGGAATTTTTAATGTCATAATGCTGGTTGAAATTTAAGTTAGTTCAAATTAACATGATATCTTAGTATTTCTGAATTTTAATTTCATATTATCTCACAAAATTTTACATTTTCTTAGAAGTCTAAAGGATAAGTCTAAGTTTAAGTCTTTTCATTCTCATCAATTTTATTTCGGAATTACTTGCTGTATGATTTTAATATTTTTTTTCAATTTAATTTGCTAGAAAACCTACAGAAATATAGTTTTCGCTAAGATGATATTCAAATTCATTAAATTCATGCTTTCGAATTCATGCCATTATTCCGTCAAACCCTTCCACAAATTGAAGGCCACTATCTCAAAAATGATTTTTATTTTCGAAAAATTTGACTGAATCTGACGATGTATATAATATATATGCATATATATATATATATATATTATTACGACATCATTAAATTTACACTTTTTTAATTGCATTTTACAGATAAATGTACACCCACACGTGAGGAAGCACAAATTTAGACTTTTTATGTCAGCCTCAGTTTCAGCGTGTGCGTTTTGCTATTGCTAAAATTGATATTCCATCCTTCTTTGAGCATTTATTCAGAAATAGAATATTTACTTTTTTGATTTCATAATAAAAATATCTTCTACTTTGTTTATGCAAGGAAAATGCATTCCTTTAAATATATTAAACATATCTTGTTATTAAAAAAAATTAAACCTTTATTTAATTTGTAGTTCCAATATTTTATTTTTTATTTCTTCTTAAAACTAAGCCATATATTTGCTAAGTGCATAACTTTTAAATTGCATCTTTGTAAAGAATTCATCTTAGAAAGGAGGTTTGAGTTAAGTTAATATTTCTCATGATAATGTGGAATCATTCTTGGTGCTAAAGTCATTATTATTTAACTGGTTGCCAGAATATTTCCAATGGTAAAAAGCTTAATGAAGTTAAATCCATTTGCTCCGAAATGAGAAACTAATTATGGAAGTTCCGTCGCGTTCTGACTTAATGATGGGAAATTTCAACAGTCTATTAATTATGTTTCACTTTAAACTCGGATTGCTGAGTGTTTCAATTTGTTTAATCATAGTGAATCTCTTTTTCATCATCTGTTAAAAAAACACACACAAAATATTCTACATTGTTGCTTGGATTTGGGAATATGTAGAAAATTATTTAATTTCTATTTACAACAAAAATAAGTGAGACTATTTTCATACATTAGAACTTAAGGGGATAGAGTATTCTGAAATAAAGCGAAAAAGGACTAAAACATGCATTTTTTATTTTTATTTCAATGTCCAAATATATGTTTATATTCAAAGAAAGTAGTGTTATAAAATGTATTCAAAGTGTGTTCAACAAAATAAATATTTGAAGGATTAAAAGGGAAAAAAAAAGCATTTGAGTGACTTTCTTCATAATGATATTGTAAATGGATTTAAATATCTTTCAAATATTCCAGGCGTGTTAATTTTTGAAGAAAATAAATAAAATTGGTAATAACGATTTTAATCAAACATTCAAAGAATATGGGGTATGCATTTTATGTTTCGAATTTTTTTTAGATAGAAGTCAATTTTAATTCCAAAAAATATGTAATTTTTATGAAAATTTTATATGTATAAAGATATTTTTAAAAATTTAGTATTTCATTGGAATTACAAAATCATGCGTAATTTTGCTTCAATTAAATTTACGATGGGTAGTAAAAAAAGTAAGTCGCTTGGAATGTTCTAAAATTTTCAAAAAATACCTATCGTTAATTTTTTTTAAAAATAATACATTTTGTTTTAAAATGTTTTTTAAGAACTTTGATGTATCTATATTTTAATACATATGCAAAAAATTCCTAGCTCTGATTTAATTATTCCAAAAGTGTCTAATTTAGTTCACTGTCCCCTTAAAAAAAATTATTTTTTAGGTTTATTATTTGTTGAGTATTGATAAAATGTAAACTATTACAAAATTGATTCTTGCTGATTGACCATTTATGAAGTATTATTCCGCTGCTGGTGATTTGCTTTCTGATATAGCTCTTTTTTATTTAACAGTCCCAATGTCGCTTTCTTTCAAGTCAGTTTACAGAAAAAAAAACTTGTTTTTATTTTTGCAAAATTAAAAAGAACCCCACCGCCCAAAAAACATGTTTCCTTAGTAATTATTTTTATCTCGTAGGATATTTCAGAAAAGTGTTTTAAAAACTATCTATGTTTATTCCTTTGATCTACTAGAAAACATGTTACATTTTCTGAAGTACGCAACTCCAAAACACAAAAATGCTTTTTTTTTGTCATAATGCTAATATCTAAAATATTCATCCCGTTGATATAAATTTTCCAAATACTTAATAATTTTCGTTTTTTTCCTACATAGTATAACAATTTATCAGAAAAATAAGTACTCAATAAAAATAATTACTAAAGACAGTATTTTTTATTTAATATGGGAGATTTTAATTTTTACCTTGTTGTCGATTTAATAATTTTTTATAAATTATTCAACCAATTTTAATCATTAAAATTATTCTGAAAACATTTGGTTTTTAATTCAAAAATGATTTATTATAAAATGTTTATTTTAAGGGACGCAATAAATATTGAATTGCAATCAATATCTAATTATTTTACGAAATACAATACAAAACTATATATATGTAACAAAACAAAGTAAAGTTTAAAAATTTTGTATTTTTGACTTTTTTAGAAATTTATTGCTACATAAGAAGTAAATTTAAACGGCATTTAGTAGCAGTAAACTTCTTTTAAATGCAGTTTTTGCAGTCTAATGAAGTCTTAGTTACATTACAAAATAATGCGGGGTGATTCATAGAGAAGTATATTGATTAAATGTAATATAAATTAAGAAGAATGTAAAATATCATATTCTACCTGTAGCAGAATTATCTGTTGTGGTTTTAAGTTTTGTTTGAAATAGGCGCAGATGTTTTGTCTCAAATTCCTTAAAACAAACCCTGCTCTTCCTTTCTGGACACTGCACAAAACAAATTTACCTTAGAGGAATCTCGCATGTGCTGCGATGTGAATTTGTGATTCTTTCTTCCGGGGAGGAAATACTTAATTTTGTATATTTTTACTGACATGATATGTAGCTTAATCAATGAAAGCTAAGTAATCGGCAAATTTTCAAAACAAAGCTGCATATCAGCACAAAATTCAAACATCTTTTATCTGTCAAAGTGATTTGCATTTCGTTTAGAATTAGAATTTGCCAGACAGTAGGCTAAGTTGGAATCAGAATTAGCTAGATAGAAGGCTAAGAAATTTGCACCTCATGATTTTTCCCGGCTTCACTGAATGACAATTTATTGAGATAGAATCTGTGGTCCAGGACTCAAACCTCTGCACAAAAAGTCAGTAGTTTTATATTTCCCACGTCCTTTAGAGAAAAATGCGCTAACTGGAACGTCTTTGCCGAATCGTGATAGAAAAGGCAGCTACATAATAGTTCCGGATTCCGTTTTGCTAAATTGAAGAAAGCAAAAAGTCTTCATTGCAGGTGCTGCTGCCATTTTGACCGACTAGTCACATGACGCTCATGCTAACTGCATGGAAGAGACACAAACTTTAAGAGTACATCTACCTTCCGATTCGGAGGTTCTTATCGATGACTGTAATTGTTTTACATAATTTAGAAAGTATATATTTCCATATGAATCAAGCTGTATTATGTACGCATTTTCAAAATAGCTTTCCTAATCTGTTAAGATTATGATAACAAGAAACCTGTGCTTCACGATTTTTTATAATTGAATTTGCATTTGCATAAATAATTTAATAACCCCGCGTCCATACAAATATAAAGAAACTTTGCAAGCATTTTCGTTATTTTACTTGTTCGACTTCAAGAATAAGAAGTTATTCTTTTTAATTAGAGCTTTTAATAAAGTTAAAACAATCTGACTCTATCCTAGTTATGTTAGGATATGCATAGCTGTGTTTCCACTTGAAATCCAATGGAGATTAGGAACTATTCAAGTATGAGATAATTTTAAAGATCAATAAAATTATAAAGAGCTAAATTAATTTTATAGCTTGTTTAACTCATGTTTATATAGGGATAAAAAATTTTATTACATTTGATAATACATAAGCGCTCAAAATAGAAAAATTCTACGCCTAAAAACTAATATTTAAGGAACCAGATTAAATATTAAATATTTGTTTCAAAAATAAACTCACAATTTTATTGTAATGCTTATAATTGCAGGTATAACTTTCCTTGGTTTAAATAAAGATTATTTTTATACTTTTTAACTATCCCATACCATCGGCTATAAAATTTATAAATAAATCTATATGATTTATATTAAATATCCTTTAGCTTAGTAGTAGAATTTTTACGAAATAATTGTGATCAATAACACATATTTGTGATATAGAAAATGCGAAACATTAATTAATATTATAGTATTGTAAATCATAAAAAAATTTAAGTTACGTTATAAATTTGTTCATTTTAATTTTATTAATATTATTACATATATAGCTAATTTTGCTTCCATTCCGTTTTGCAGATACATTGGAGCTTATCTGGGAAGAATCTCATTATATTTGTACTTGAGCTCAAAGTTTATATACAAATTTCATCATTTCAGCTGCACTTCTTAACAATTGACGCACTTAGAAAGCGTTTGAATAGCCCTAAACTTTGCAGATCTTCCACCGAATCAATTCTTTAATTCACAACCCTTTCATACGAAGCCGAAACGCAGAATTTCGGCTATTGTGTCTCTAACGTATTCTTGAGCACCTAGTTTCTCTGCTAATTCAATGGATGGAATTCAATCGCTCTAACAATGAAGGAAATTTTTCATAAACCAGGAAGTTATTCTTTTCTTGAAATAACAAGGAATTAAATTTGGAAATTGCCGAAAATTTGTAATATTTAAGCCTGATATTTAACCAAGTTCCTCAGTTCAAAATAAAAATCTAGCAAGGCAGAAATATTTTTCAAATCTTGGGAAAAAAAAGCTGCAATTTTACCACCTTTATATTCCAACCTTTTAAAAGCAAATGCTTTCAGATTACTAATTTTCAGTACCTTTATCTGGGTTCCAAACACTCAAATGGCATGATTTTTATTTTTTCTACAGCAATCACTTTTTCTTTCTCGTTGGCAATTTGTCAGTCACTTTCTCCGCAACAACAATGTTTCTTTATTTTATTTTTTCACTAAAAACACTTCTTTTTCTTTTCTATTTTATCTTTAACCTTTGTTATGAAAACCTTTTTCATAAATACTTCAGTATAATTTGCACTTTTCAATATAACAATCGTTTATTCTATGAGTTAATTAATCATCAGATTATTCCTAAGTCTAGTGTTAACTCACGTAATTCTTGTATTTTATTCTTAACGGATAATGCCATTTTAAAATTATACATAGTTGCTCATTCAGCCTGAATAGATTTATAGTAAGAGTTGACTAAATTTATTCATAAAATTCAAATTATTTTATTTCTTTAAATTTTATCTGCAACAGAAAATCCGTAGATTGAATGCAATCATGTTATTAACCTTATAGGAATAAATATTCTATCCGAACTTAATGAAAAGTTTCTTTAAAATTTCTTTCACATTTAAAATAAGTCAAAACAAAACTTAGGTTTTGCAAAATACTGAATTTAATAACAATTTAAGAAGTCATTTTATTGATATTTATATGCTTTTGAATTCTATTCAAAACAAATATTTCTGACATATTTGAAAAAATAGTAATAAAACAAAAACTCCAACTTATTATTACAATTAGAGTAAGATATCTAATTTTCTATTAAATGGTTTCCATAATAATAAGATATTCTCAAATAAAAACTAATTAATAGAAATTAATTTTTATTCATAGAATCTAGACAGAAAATAAACGAAATATTTACATTCAATAAATATCTATACTTTGAAGAAATGAGGAATGAAACCTTAATGGTTAAGCATATATACTTTGTTATATTTAAAATTTTTCATCTATTTCAGTACCTGGATGTTAAGAAATGCCTTTTTTTTCTTTGCTATTTTACATATAGAAAGGCGAAATACTTGAATTTATTTTAAAGAAGGTAAAAATATTATAATTTCGTCTAAAAATTTCAGGAGTAATTTTATTTGTTTTGTTTATTTTATTTATTATTATTTTATTTGTAATCAGGAGATTTTATTTAAACAAAACTTAATGTATCAGCACAATATAATAAAGACAGTAATGTAAAAAAACTTACTAATTTTGAATGAACCGAAATGTATCAGCACATTATAATAAAGAAAAGGGAATATTATACAGACTGAAAATGAGGAATGTTTTTTGTTGTATTTTGTTGTTACACTCTATCAAAACAGCTATACACTTGCAGTAATAACGAAAATAACTTACATAGATAAGAAAGAAAACACAAATAAAACCAAATTAGATTTTACAATTTTAATTCCCTAAGAGAGGAATATATGAATTCCTTTAATGAATAAACCATTTTTAAGTTCTTCATGTGTTCTGTACAGATTACTGAAAAGAATAAATTAAATCATTAAAATTTTTTTGATGAAATTAATCATTTTGTTTTGAAAACTAATATCTAGAATCAAATTTTAACAAAAACTTTGTAGCATCACAAAAAAGGATTTTTTTTTATTTCATCCCTATCAAGTCCTTTTAATTAAAATTAATTTATAAATCTGTTTAATTTTTCTTTACAAAATTACAAGGACATTAATTCAGTTCGCATTAGTTATAAATAAAATTTAATTAGAACCTTAACATTGCAAAAAGTTAGCTGTAAGAATAATCGAATTAAGTTTTATTCAATTATAAAGAATCTCAAGATTTTTATATTGAGAAGTAAAAAAAGTGAAACGCAGAAAATATGAAATATATATCTTAGAAATTTTTAGAAAAAGTAAATACATTAAAAATTTTTTTAAGAATATGTTTTTCTGCTTTTACATTTTGAAGGTAGGGTGATATATTTCTTTCAAGAATAGTTTTTCAAATTTCAAAAATTAAAATAGCAAAAATAAATAAAAAATAAAAACATTTGAGGTAATATGAGAGCATTATTAATATGGTTTTCTAAATTATTTTTGAGGGGGGGGGCGATGTGGATACTATCCGTATCTTCAATCTTTTGAATATTTCATCTAAATACCGTTGAAATATGAATACTTTCCCAAATCTAATTCAGATAATTTATTTTATTTTTCATGCTTAAATGCTTAATAATGATTAATTAAAAATTAATGAATATATCATTTTCAAAATTTTAATATAATTATTCAAGTATATGAAATTTTCATTCGTTGATGGTAAAAATAACAAGTGGAACATAGTTATTTTAGCGCAGTAATGAAGAAATTACTTTAATTTGAAGTTTATTATAGTATTTTAATTTGGCTAATTATTTGTTTAGTTATATTATCTCTAACTTTAAAACAATACTCGGATTATTACGTACTTCGTAATTTTGAAAAACGATCTGACATATGAGCTTGCATTGCCATCCCCAGGCGTCCACACTACGCCAGAGGGAGAAAATTCGATCCCGGTCGATTTAGCGTGACCCAGACTTGCGTACATGACAGTTTTTAGGTAGAGTCGGGTCTCGAACCTAAAACTCTTCGGATCCGAAGCCGAGACCTTACCCAAAGGTCACCTCAGGTCTTTGACATTAAAAACACATTTAAGAAAGCGTAAACTGATCCATCAAATTACACAATCTTTTGTTAAATGTCCAATATATCCTATATATCTTGCTCGCAAGTGTTAGTTTTTATGCTGTAAGGATAATTTGACTTATCTGTGAATCTTAAGATGTTAAATGCTCTTTTAATTATTGTACTAAAACTTATTATAGTTATCTAAAAACATCTTCAAAGACAAAAAAAAAAAAAACCGAACAAACAGTGCTAAAATCCCAAGATATAGGTTTAAAACATTTAAAATAAGCAAATATATACAATATAACAATATTGCCTTACAGCATCTGAAGCAAGAGGAGAGAATATTTCAACACTTATAAATTTTCGAAAATTGTCATTTTTTTAAAAATTGATTTTACGAATATTTATTGTCTACTCATCTTTATTTCCCCTTTTGAATAGTGTTATTCAAAAGATTATTTCATTATCATTTAGAATTTGATCTACAAGGATTTTTTCTTCTTATTTTTGCCTCATTCGCAAATCATGGTAGAGGTAGGAATTCAAATTAATATTACACATTTATGACTGAAATAAACGTGTATATTCGGTGTTCCTGATTAGGAAAATACTTCCAAATAGATATTTCCTACCAACTTATTGAATAGATGGACTATTCGTATATTCCCAATGTTAAAATGCGTAAACTTTAAATATCAATACTGGTATCAGCAATGGTTAATTATTTGAAATAATTGGAAATCGGTTTGCGAAGCCAGATTATCAGTTTTCATAGGGATTTAGACTATCAACAGCGCCACTTTTCTCTTGCCAACTCACATCTATAGTTAATTACGTTTCATTGATTGACCGCTTTAATTAACAACTTGTATGGAAGTTAAACAATGACTGCAGAAACTAGTTCGTGGTCAAGGGATCGTGATTATCTATGCTATCGACATTACAATACTTTGGAGACTTTTCAACCTTAAACATGGAGTTGGGAGACATATCAAACATAAACTGATCATTCTTAAATACTGAAACTTAGGTTCAGTCAGTGATCGACCGGGTAATATACAAATTTTTGCTGTTATTCTACACTGGATTTTTTGAAAAAAAAAATAATTAAACTGAATATTTATTTTATATCCAGTTTGGACTTATAATTCAAGGATATAGGGAGTATTTGGGTATGACTATATGAGAGGAAGACGAATGATTTATTTTATAATATTATTTTAATATTAATACCTTACAGTATTTATACCACTCCGCTCTACTACATAATAGAATCCTTTACAGAGAATTTATTGGCACTATTTCTTGTTTATTAGATGGTAGCGGTGGTTTGGTGGTAAGGTCTTGGCTCGTGGTCAGGGATAAAAGTCTTTTCGCCGGTGTAATGTGGGGAGGGACTGTGAGAACAGGTGTCATTCTCGTCATCTGATAGAGGTTCCAAATTACTAAGTCAATTCCAAAATAGTTTAGTGGTGCTTTGCAATGGGACGTTAAAAACCTAATCTAAACTTCTTGCTTGCTAGATGATGTTCCAACATTTGTGTTGTTTGCATTTTTCAAGATCTTTAAATTTCAAGTTTAGCTTTAAAATTCTTCTTTACTGGTAGGGATGATATTTAATTATATTTTACCACACATGATTCCATTAAAGAATGCGCTTTTCATGCTATTTTTTCTTATCCCATTCTTACAATTTATTTCAAAATAAACAACCTTTTAAAATTACCAAATGAGTAAGTTGATAAGAATTAGCTAATGACCTCATCAATTTGTTCGAATAGCTTTTGAATGTTTTCTTTTTCGCATTAAATGCATTTTTCTTATTTTTTTCATCCTTATGATACACAAACAATTTCCATATCCATTTGCAAGGTGCACATGTCCACATATAACATCTCAATGCTCTCACCTTCGGAAGGTATATTAAGCCATAAAGAATGATCAATATTTAAAACAACAAGATAATAGAAGCTGAATGCAAATGAAGAGTACTGACCGAAATTGAAATTTAATTCCTGAAAAATAACGAAACCTGATAATCACAACATGACATTTCCAAAGTTTCTGAATATTTCAATCTGTTTTGATTTGCAATCGGAAATCGGGTAGCAGTGACTTAATAATAACGTCTTAGTTAAAGATTTGGGGTATTGCAGAAATCCGATTCAATTGAATAACTTGCATGTGATCAGTTTAGCTAAAATAAACTAAGAATTAGAAATTTAGGATGGAATAAGGGTTTTTTTAGAGAGCAATTTTAGAGAAAAGGTATAAAAATTAAAAATAAAAATAATACATAAAACACTTCAAACATGAAAAGATTTCTACTGCTTTTACTCTTAACTCTAATCAATTTTTATTTAAGTAAAAAACAACTTCATTAAAGAAACATCAAGTTTCGAATCGAATTAAAATCTGTGCACAGAATAAGTGTTTACTTTAAAGAAATAATATATTTATAATCAAGATCCACAAAATACAATTTTAAGAATATGTAATTCTGTTAAGATAAGTTAAACCATTTTCTTAACACACACACACACACACACACACACACACACACACACACACACACACACACACCCACACACACACACACACACACACACACACACACACACACACACACACACACACACACACACACACACACACACACAATTAAGCCTTTTAATGTACATGCATTAAATTGGTTCTGAGACATTAAATACACGTTGTCATCAGGAAGACACATTATTTTTATTGGTGTGGTGCATATGTATACATTTAGTGCATATCATTATTTATAATGCATATATATACATTTTAAATAAATCTTACTATTTATGAGTGTGTGTGTGTGTGTGTGTGTGTGTGTGTGTGTGTGTGTGTGT
>JAPMOQ010041062.1:487788-498335 GCA_026543055.1 Argiope trifasciata | reverse complement strand
TATATATATATATATATATATATATATATTGCTATAAAAGCAAAGCATTATAATTATTAAACATCGATTAGATGATTCTAAAAGCAATTAATAAATTAAAAAACAATTTCAACTGTTTACTTGTTGAAAAAATATAATTAAGTAGTTCTCAAATATGTCATTCATTTTTTAAATCTTTAATTTCAAAAAAATGTTTCTGCATCATGTTTTTTATGCTCTTTTTTTGGAATTACATTATTTTCGGACGAACTGAAAAATTTTAATAGAAGGATAATGAATGAAAATTTCCAGTGGCTTATAGAGATTATTTCTTAGAAAAGTTTAGATTTGAAAAATTAAAATCTTCTAAAAAAAATAAGAATACAATTTTTATTATAAAAAAATCACTTATGAAAAAAAAATTATCATTTACTTATTTTTCACCGAAATGCAGATTTATTATGTTCTTATTTCTGTTTTTAAATTACAAGAAAAAGTTTAGAAGCACTTCATTCAATGTAGAGTGACTTTATAAAACAAAGAAAAATAATATATGATAAATATTGATACGTTTTAGTTATCGGTATGCATTAATGTATTAATTATTTGCATGCAACTTCTAATGAGCACATTGAGATTCAGGTTATAACGGTCTATATTTAGCTCATTAACATACTAGTTTTGCGAAAGAGCGGGTGAGTTGCAATTTACAGCCATTATAGTGATTTCAATTATTGACCATAGTGCTCAAGTGGCGCAATCTCATCTTTACAACTGAATGCAGAATAAATTTTATAGCAACTTAAGGTATGGCTCTATCGGACATAGTAATCTGATATCATTAGATCTATTATACCTCACAAAATCTGTAATTTCAGATCTTTTTATAGAGAAAACAAGCGTGTCACCAGTTGTTGGAAAATTTGATTTTGTAATATTTGATGTTGATTTTTTAAATAGTTTCTATATGTGCTGGTAATTAGTATCCCTGAGAATAATGCTTTTTTATGCTCTTTCTTTGAAATTACATTAATTATAATTTTTAATTTCGAACGAGCTGAAAAATTTAAACAGAAGCCTAATGAATGAAAATTTCTAGTGGCTTATTATTATCATAGGAAATTCACATATCTCCAAATCTTTAAAAAATCAAATTATATAGCAAACCTTCTAATCATAAAAAGTATTCGACGCTTCGATACGCATTGTTCTGCTGACTTTTAAACAAGGATTGTTAAAAGTATATAGGAATGATATACTTATAGTATATGAGCTTATAGTATATGAGATAATAAAAGTATATGAGTTTTTTCGTATGTATAAAATTCCCCACCTGTGACTTGCATTAACCGATTTAAACATTCGCTACAACTTATTTACATTTAATTTGTCTTTGCCAAGCCAAACAAAAGAAATTAGTCCCAGCTTAATTGATTTTATGCACACAGTTCCCAATCATGAGGTTTAATTAAGTAATTTAAAACATTGAATATTAATATTATTACGCATATCCAAAAATTTCTAAATTCAACTATGTATTTAATCACTAGCTTAAAATTAGCTATTAGCTTAGAATAACAATGTTTCTAAGCAAATAAACAGTTATCCTACAAAATGTGGGGAGTAAAAATTCGGTATCTATGTTAATTAAATTTGTTAACCTATTTTTTATATATTAACTATATAGATCACTGATAAAATGAATTTATCTTTTAAAATGTTGCAATTAAAAAGAGATAGGTGGGATTATATTAGCAGTTCCATTTTGAAATGATCATAAAAGGTAACCCACTGGAACAAATGGTATCAAACTTTGTATTAAAATAAATGAAGTCCTCTAATTCTGCCAAATAAAATCAAAACATCGCCAACAAAAGGAAAATGTCTCAGTATACAATTTTTTAAAGCAAAACATGGACATGAAGACATTGGTTTAAAATCTGTTTAATCGTTTCTGAAACATGTTACGAATCATATTGAATGTGGCCTCCACCATTTAATGAAAGCAGATTAAATTGCATTACGACATTCTGAACAATAGATCTTAGCTTCTCTGAATGAATGCTGCGCACATGTCGATGTATCGCGTCTTTCATTTCACCCAAATTGTTTAAATTATCATCAAATTTGGCTTTTGAGATAACATAGATTGAACATGCTGTGTAACCTATCAGAAATGATTAAACCTATTTTAAACCGGTGCCTTCATGTCCTATTTTGATTAACAAGATTGCAATCAAAGCGCGCCATTTAACCTCTGGTGGTGAGTTTTTGATTTTGGTGGGGGGGGGGGAGAGGAAGAGTAGAAAAGAATTTTCCATGACTTCTTTACATTATTATCAAGTTTGATATCATTTGGTTCTGTCGTTTTCTTTTAATGACCATTTCAAAGTGGGACTTTAATTATAACAACCCTCGAACATTATCAAAACCGCATATTTATTGATTAGGCAACATGCTATTTTTTTCTATCACTTCCTTTGTTTTTCATTTTGACTTACTTCACTGTGATTAGAAAATGCTTAACTTAGCAGTTGATTAAAAATAATGTATGTATGCGAAAATTTAGACTTATATAGAATAAAACTGGAATGAAATTATTTAGAACATTTCTTTACTCTTTATTACAAGATCTTTATGCATGATTTGTTTCCCGTAGATAAAGCATTACTTCCTTATTTCTAAAACATTTTAAAGTTTACAAAACGGTGAAAAGTAATCAAAAATGTCAATTTGTTTAAACACAAATTATGACTTTAAACTCTTATATAATATTACCCGTTTTACTCACCCGTTTACTCCAGATTAGAGATGTACTTTGAACTTAAGAAAATATAATTATGTGGAAACACCACTCGTTTGAAAGAGCAGTTTTTCAACAGACGGCTGGTCGCCTATTGCACATAAAATGCTTTCTAGGCTTTAAGAGAAAAGCAGGCCCTGAGGTAATTACAAGAAAATTTAATGGGTTCTTGTCTATTAGGCGAACGGAATTTATAGTGTAATAAATGCTACCGCACCTAAATAACGGACGTGGCTGTTAGTTACTAAATCACAGTTATGTGCAATTCATTCGATCTAAACCCAAAATTTAGGTTGACTTGTTTAGTAATGTTTATACAAGGTATAAAAGAGGAATGCGTTGGTTAAAATTTAAAATATCTATATATATTTATTGCAGAAAAATTAAATTAGAAAAATGGTTTATAAATTCAAACAGAAACATTAATTTGAAATAATACAACATTTTTCTAATTAATGCTTTAAATGTGTGTGAGACTATGATATTTTTGCTTAATGCTTTATATAATGATATATGCTTCACAAAAGTTAATCCAAGCAGATTATGCGTAATTATTTTAAACTCCACAATTCCAAAGTTTTTTTCGAACTTTTGTAATTTAATACAAGTGTTTTATGTCACAGCACAATATTATAACAAATTTATAATATTTGTAATACAGAGGTAAATCAGTTTTACAAATTATACACAATTCTCGTAATAATTGTATTTCGATATTGTTTATTGATGATGTCAAAAATATATAATAAAGATCGACTGTAAATGTATTTTCATTTTAAATTTTATCTTTGCATATGCTTAATATTTTTTTATAACTACTGCCTTTTTATATTTTTCGTTGATGAAATTATGTATTCGGCAAGTGAATACTTTTAAATAATGTTTCACCACAATTCAGAAAAGTACGTTACGAGTTCTTTGTTAAGATACTTAATATTTCTCCGAGTAATAATGAATCGCAGTAAACAATTATTAATTACAAGTCATTATAAATTGATCACTTATCAGAATACTGCTTAGAGCAAAAACTACAATAAAATTAACCTAATTTCTTTCACAGTAGGAAACAATTGAAGTCCAACCAAAATATGTCTCGTGCAAAATATTGATGACATTTCACCTTGAATGAGACAGATTGAATGTTCTCTAGTAGTTAACAAACATACCTTTTTTATTATTTTTTGTAGCATTTATTTTAATCTTTTGCATTGCAATCAAATCTTTTTGCAATAGATCGTTAATAGTATATTAGTTTGAAAAAAATATTTGTGTGCTTTGAAATAATATGATGAGTCGATATGATGGTTGGTATGTTGATTATCGTCGTTTTGTTAATCAAATATGATTTTCTTCATTTTCTCTTGCATTTTCTTTGTTCTTTTGCAGTTACAGATTTCTTGTATTTCAATTTTGCTATATTATTTAGCCATGTTTTTTTTATAGTTAAAACATTCCTTTTTGATAGTTCTAGCTTATTTAGTATATTTTACGACTTTGTTACATTATATTGTGTAAATTACAAGATCAAGTAATCTTATAATTTTTTTTATTGTTATTTAGTCATTTGATTATTCTTGCTAGTATAAGAGAATGAATCAATAATGGAAATTTCAAACATCGATTAGAAATATCAGTAGGGGTCAGCATAATGGTGTACAGTTTTTCATTGTGAAAGTACGAACCATCAGATAATAAAACATAGCCAAAATGCGTACAAGAACACACGTCGAACAAAAGCACATAGTATCAGAATCGAATCAATTAAAAACAACTGTATGATTATAAAAAACTCAGTCAAAATTCCACAAAAAAAGCAATGCCACTCAACTATTCACGACTTTTGGAAATCTGATATTCACCACAGTGCATTTATTTGAGCTAAATCCATTGCTAATACATTACTTACTCAAAATTCGACTCAATATTAATTGGTTTCTCAGCACACTACTAACTGCAGATCTGGCTACTGATTTTTTATAGTTTCTATGACTAGGAAAAGAAGAGTTTTAAAAACTCACTATAGATATCATCACCAATATTAACAAATGATCGCAGAAACCAGAAGCTATTGATCCGGCATTTGTTCAACATCTATCATATTTATACATGAAACTCTCTTACTAAATGGGAAGCAACATTACCTCCCCTCCATCACCTCTGCAATATTTACCATCTAGCTTTCCACAATTCCTAAATAAAATGTAATAAATCATTTTGTGTCAGATTTTTATTTAAAATTTCTATATTTGTCTTACTCAACGTCATCAGCATTATGTTTATAAGGTTTCCGGAAATATGTGCTAAACACACATATATGACAGTTAATTCTATTTTCTACCGTTATTCACAATTTCTATTATAAATTCAAATATAAAAGCGCAGAAAATTTTTCAAGCTGTACTCTTGCTAAAGCCTTTATGAATGCTCAATGAATTATAACAAGTAAATACTCAGATAAAAATTTCGAATGAACAGCTAAAATCAATTTTTAGAAATTTTAACTTTAAATTCTAGATTCAAATCAAGTTAATAAAAGTGACGAATAAATTTGAGATTTAAAATACATTAAAGTTCAAACTTTGATTCATGATTGCTTCTATAATGAATCATATTAGAATATATGATGATATACTTGGATATGATATGATGAGCGATCATTTTTTCTGTACTTCAGTTAAATTTAAACTAAATAGTATAGAATCAATAGATATATTTCCAATTAACATCAACCTACGATTTTAGTCATGACTTTTTATTTTTCATATTTTGATCATACAGTGAAATTAATTAAAATATAATATTTTTTTTAAAAAAATCATTACATTTTAGAGACCAATTTATATAGACCAGGAAAATATCCATTAACAACAATTTTTTTTTGTTGAAATAAACTTTTAACTTAAATTTAAATGAATTATACGTAAAAATACATTTTCAAGTTTGAAGTCACTATTGGTTTTACAGAAATTTATTTGACTAATAGCTAGCAATTTTCTTAATTTATATTTCAATGGAAATTTTTTATATATATCAACTCGGATTGAGAATCTTACTTTATTAATAACCTAAAATAAAATGCAGTTATGTGCGCTCTGTATAATTATTATATTTTGCATTTATTTTTTAGAAAAATATTTCATATTTATTTCATTTTCAGCAATATTTTATACATTTTTAACTTAAACCTTTGTCAGTGGTTAACAGTGGGCCAGTCAGTGGACAACTGGTTGATAAGAGCTAGTTTTTTTCATGCATGAGTAACGTTCTCGTGCAGGTTAAATTATTATTTTTATTTCGTATAAGCAAAATTGCTGATAATTATGGTTAAATTACTAGTTTTAAAATAGACATTAAGTTTGTTGGTTAAAATTTTAGTATCACAAAAAAAATAATTTTTTGATACTCAATATAGTTATATTTTCCTTTGTAATTCAAAATTTTAAGTGAATGGCAAAGTTGTTACAGTTTCTTTTTTTAATTTAAAGAAAGTGACAACGTTATTATACTATTCCATAAATAAAAATATGTTGATTTAAAAATGTATTGTTAGCTTCTTGCTTTGGTTAATAATATCTATTTAATTGCAATCTGAAACTCAAATAAAGTTAGTGACATTAGTAAAAAGATACAAACCATAAACTTTATGTTGAGATATGTGGTAGAGTTTTATGATAACTAATTAATAAACAACGTTTTTTGTTGTAGTTTAATATAATCAAATATTAAAAATATTAAGAGGAATTTAATAAAAGGTAATATTGAAACCAATGCTTACTATTGTATTATTTTTGAAATGTCTATTCAATAATTCAATTGTCTATTTCATTTACTCATAACATCGTATGAAATCTAATATTAACATTTCAAAACGGCGGTTTGTGAAGTTAGTTCAATTAACTGGATTGTAAAAATCTGATATGCAAATGATCAAAAGATAAAATTGAATTCAAAAGTGTTGAGAAGATCGAAAGCTTCTTTAAATTATTTTAAATAATAAATATTTGCTTACATAATTACAAACGTATTTTACAAATTTCTGGCTTAGTGAACATATAAGACACTCTGTAATGAAATATAAACTTCCTGTCTCCATAAATTCATACTCTAAATTAATTTAGACCTAATAATAGCATAAGCTGTTTTAATCAAAATTTTATAACCCTTTTTATGCTGTCATAAAATGATGCTTTATGTATAATATGCTTTATGCTTTATATATAATATAAAGCCATAAAATAAAGTTAAACAATAAAAATTCGCTTAGATCTGCAATATGTTTAGAGAAATAAAGTTATTTTAATATAAAGTTTGTTTCTATCTGTTTTTAGATGTTTTAAAGTACATTTTATTCGTAGCCTTAATAATATAAATATTTACAGCATGTGAAATTATTTAAATTAGAGTATACCACTATTCTAAATGTTTAAGCTAGTTTGTTGAACATTTTCATTGAGCGTATATAAAGTTGTTATAAAAATGTGCAATTAAGCAACTTAGTAGCTTATGTCGATACATGGTTAGGTAAAAATTTCAAATGAATGGTTTGAAAATTATGTATTCTTAATAGACGTATTAAATATGTTTCTAATTTTTTTAAGAAACCCAAACCATCAAACTTGAGTGATTTTATACCACAAAGGGGTGAAAAGTAATAAATAACATAGCATTTACCTTCGCTCTGTTAGATGAGTTTTTAAAAATATTTTTTCGTTTTTAATTTTATACGTATTGGTTTATTTTAATTCAAAATTTGTAAATATTTTTTATATTTAGGGTTAATTTTAATGCTATTGTTTCCTAATTCCTCTGAAAGTCGAGTTTATTTACACTTTTAAAGGAAATATAAGCATGTTTTCTTCCATATTTTATCAAACCCTCATCTGGCAGGATATTTCCTGCTACGTGTGCAAAAGCACTGATGGTTTACATGATTAAGGATGCTCAGTATTCATTTAATAATTTGATTCCCAAATTAAATAAAATAATTCTTGATGTCTTTAAATTCCTCAATAACCAGAATTGCAAAAGTTAATTTAGCATTAAATAAAATGAGAAATTTGCGAAAAAATCTAGGGTTAATTTTATTGTAAGAGTTTCTTCACACAATATTCAAAATGACGGCATTTAGTCAGATAACTCGATTTAACATCTTTTATTAATAACTAAATATATTTAGTAGTAATTTTGAATATGTAAAGATAATTCATCTTACTTAGTTCTATGAGTTATTGGCTAAGGATGGCTGATTAACGTTTTGAGATTAATGAAATTCTTCAATATATAATGTAATTCTGTTCTGTTAGAATGCTTACATAACTTGTAAAAATTATCAATCGGTTAACTTCTTTTTCAAGAACGTCAATTTTCTTATGTGAAAAATTAAATGGAATTATTCCGTAATTTACCCTATTTTGAGCAATGCATGATGAATAAATCTGGGATAAGAGTTTTAAATGAAATTATTACTGATGTTCTAAACAAGGAAATAAAAACATATTAGAAAATTCACAAACTCATTTAAGAGTTCTGTCCATAAAACTTTTGTTAATAAATTAGGTATGCCATGAAAATACACTTCTTGTTTTAGCACTAACGGTTGATAAACTGCATCTGCGCATAATATTATTGTTATGATAATCAGTTTCTGCAGTAAACGGCACATAATAGTTAAATATTTTTAAACAATACTAAATAGAAAAATCAAGTAGAAGAAAATAAATTAAACTGGACAAAATATCGTTAAGCATTTCCTAAATTCGTTAACTACTACAAAGCATAATGATAAGTGTACTTTAGTTGATTACTAGTTTTGCCGTTTTAATTCCTGATTAACTTTTCTTTTCAAAGCAACATTTAAGATTCTGATAATACAAAGTTGTATGTATATTCAGAGGAATTTGTAAATTAAATTTTCATTCAGAAATAGGTTAATCATCATTTAGTATCAAGTGATCAGCAGTCCTTTAGAATTTTTTCAGAAAATCACGGGACTACCCGCAGTTGATTTTCATAATAGTTTGATGAAAAATTTAGATAATTTGATTACTTACCTTCAATGTTCCTTAAAAAAGAGTTCAAAAATGAAGAATTGCATATTCGATTTCTTAAATATACTCTTTTAGAGACATCCAATTATTTTAATTCTATTACTCTTATTTAGAATGGTTATTTCATATTTTGCATTATGTCTTTATCCTTCTCATTGATTTCTGTTTGTACCAATTAATTTGAGCTGTCTTAAAACTTTGAGTTTAATCATTTTTTTTCCTTCTACGTAGTTATCACACCTTTGACCAATCTTTTTTTTTTTTTGAAATGTCACCACTGAATGAGAGGACAGAAATATTTTAAAAGAAAATTTAGTTCTGAAATATTTTTTTTAACTTAATATCTAAAAACTTCATAAAACTGTTCTCTTCTACAATTTGATATGTTTTGAAACCTTAAAAAATTGAGTGTTAGTATGGTTTAGTATTATTGGATTAGCAGATTGGTTTTATTATTATTATTAGAAGTTTTTAGTCCCTTAAAACTTATATTAAAACTTTTCTTTATCAAACAAATTGTTTAAGAAATGATTAGGAATATATATTGGGTTGTTCGGAAAGTAATTTCGTTTTTTCCCGTCAGAGGACTTAATTACGTTTTTTCGAAACCAACTTCACACTTAAGCCGCATAACCATTATATGTCTTGAGAGCTGATATTGCAAGGCTTGTGTGTGAAAAAGTTCTATTAATTCTACGCAGTAGTTTTTGGTTGGTGCCCTTTTAAATATGGAGAGCAATAAGCAGCATTTTCGTCATATTTTACTTTTTTACTTCAGAAAAGGTAAAAATGCAGTTCAAGCCAGAAAGAAATTAACCGAAGTGTATGGAGAAGATGTGTTGACAATACACCAGTGTCAGAACTGGTTTGCAAAATTTTGATCCGGCAATTTTGATGTCGAAGATGCACCACGTTCTGAAAGGTCGGTTGAAGCTGATAAAGACAAGATAAAGGCATTAGTTGATGCAAACCGGCGAATAACATCATGTGAGATCGGTGAGATCTTAAAGTTATCGAATTCAACTGTTTATGACCACCTGAAAGGCCTGGGATTAACCTCGAAGCTCGATATATGGGTTCCCCATGTTCTCACGGAGAGAAATTTGTGTCGTCGCGTTGATGTCTGTGATTCGCTCCTCAAACATCACAAAAATGATTCATTTTCAAAGCGCATCATTACTGGGGACGAAAAATGCGTTGTATATAACAATGTCAAACGCAAATGATCATGGAGCTGAAAAGATAAACTGGCTCAAAGCATTTCGAAAACCAATATCATCAAAAAAAAGTGATGCTGTCTGTTTGGTGGGATTTTAAAGGAATCGGTTTTTTTACAGCTTTTACAGGATAACACGACAATTAATTCGAAGTCTACTGTCATCAGCTGGACAAACTGAACGATGCACTTCAACAGAAAAGGCCAGAGTAAATCAACAGAAAAGGTGTAGTGTTCCACCAAGATAATGCGAGACCTCTTACAAGTTTGGTCACTCGCCAAACGCTTTTACTGCTTGAATGGGATACACTGCCACATCCACCATATTCTCCAGATCTGGCGGCTTCGGATTATTATTTGTTCCGGTCCCTGCAAAATTTTTTGGACGGTAAAACCTTTACCTCAAATGAAGATGCCAAAAATCACCTGGATCAGTTTTTTGCCAGCAAAGACCAAAAATTTTATGAGCGTGGAATCATGCTACTACCAGAAAGATGGCAAA
>JAPMOQ010041062.1:414322-472194 GCA_026543055.1 Argiope trifasciata | reverse complement strand
TAAATATTTGTATGAAATCAAAATTTCTTTGTAAAAATAATAAATTGTGATTTTTTAAAAATGTAATTAAAAAAATTACTTAATATATTTCTACTTGTTTTGAATAAAAAGTTTGTCAGTTTAAATACAGTTTTGTTTTTAAATCAAATATCGCTTTTGGCAAGAAAACACTTTTCAGTGTCATCTGTCTTAGAATCTGTCTTTGAAAATATCAGAGTTAACAGATAGGCACATTTTTTTTAAAGTTCTGAATGACAGAATGTGCAAGTGTATGAATCGAATGTTCCAAATTAAATAATTTCGTACTTGTCATATTCCTAAGTGATATCAAGGCAAAACCGAATATAAACCGAAATGAAGGCTATTGGGGATGATAACAAGAGCATGTTTGTAGCAACTAAACAAGTTTCAAAATAATTTTACTAATATTCAAATAAAATTTTTGGGTTGATTCTTCAAACAAATTTTATAATGTTTTTCTTATTCAAAGAATCTGATCTTGAAAAAAACTGAAGTATTTTTGAGAATAAGTTCTTCATATTTAATTTCTATTTGTTTAATTTATATATTGTTCAAAAATCTACAGCTTATTTGAGTGATTTATTAATAACGTACTGAATGCAGAAATAATACAGTGATTAATGTATAGAATACGGTACATTAATCACTAACAGAATCAGATATAAATCCGAAATTAAATTTAATAAAGTAGTGAAAATTTAATTTTCATTGAGCATTTTATTTCTATTTTCAAGCTAATGTTCATTTGATTATAATCATTGCGCTGACGATTCCTATTTCTTCATGATACTCCAGGAAGAATCACTAAAACGTAAGATTTTTTTTTTCTTTTCAAAATTTAATCTTTGCAAATATTTTGAAACTATTAGTATGATATCATTTGAAATTATAGAAATTTTTTTAAATAGTTTTAGAGAACTATTATTCCGAATTGGGATTAGTTGCAATGAATATAAAGTATCTCATATGTCACATTTAAAAAATCGTTTATAATTATTATAACTTAAATATTTTAAAGTGCTCATTAAAACATTCATTCATTCATCATTAAAGTCTTTATGATGCCGTTAATCTTGATTTCATCAATAATGGCATATCATGCGAAAGATTCATACATCGAGTTGTTTAAATAAGCTATTAAAAAGTTCTTAAAAATTTTAACTGAAGTTACTGTTTAAAAAAAGCAGATATTGTTTTTCAACGTTAAGAAAGTAACGACGGAACGTTACGGTAAAATAACAAAATTGATTTCAACTTCATTTTTATAAAAAAGAAATGTTACAAATTATTTCTAAAATTCTGAATTGTTTATAAAACTGGAATAAAAATTGTCCCGAAAACTAAAATTTTGTCTTCGGAAAGTTAATCTTTTGAATTTTAATGTGACACAACAATTGCCAATAAGCTTTTCTGCTTGATTAAATTTAAATTAAGATTTAATAAATAAGAAATTAGAAATTTTAAAAAAGATTCTTATTATTGATTATTTATTGGTCAGGAAGTAATTATGTACCAAATTTTATAAATCCAGGACCAGCTGTTTATGTTAATTTTTTGTTTATTTTGTTTTCTAGCTGTTTTCTAATTTTTTGGTGATTTTCGCTTCTCACGATTTACAAAAAACGAATTTAACAATATGCCTATTATAAATATACTACAAATTTTGATTCGGAAGCTATAATATAAATTTACATTACTGAGAATTAAATTAAATAAAACACAAAAAAATTAATTTAAACACAAGTAATTAAATTAAAACATAAAATTTCTTGCAAGTCTTTATGCCGTATTTTTTTTAAAAAATGAAAAAGAAAATTGAAACATTTTTAGGTCAAAAATTAAATTTTAACAAACAGTCTTGATTTCTTAACTGAAAATCTGTCAACGTATTCATGTCATGAATTTTGAGGCAAAATAGTTAAATAACTATATAAAATAAATTCCTCTATTTTTGTTATTTTTTGAAGGCGTTAGACGTATTTTAAAATTGTTTAATAGCAACATTTTACTGGAAAATATATTTAGAAATATTTTTCTTTAGTAAGGAAGGAGTTCTTAAGTTATTATTTTGGTAAGTAAAATTTAGTGAGAAGAATTTTTTTCTCATAAGTTTCCGAAAACCACATGAAATACTTCCTACTTAAATCATTTAACGATAAGGAATTCTTTTATGACCGCTAAGTGCTTCTAGGCGGCTCTCTTTAGGGGGTTATCGTAAAGTAATCTATCACTGACAAGAAGGTCATTAACGGAGGGGGACGGCACAGAAGAAAAAACACGTCTTCGCCCTTTTCGACGCTTCAACTGAAAGTAGGAAAAAACCGTTTGCGCCCGTCTCGGAAACAACTGACCAGAGCGAAAAAACACGGTTACGCCCGTTTCGGAGGGGATGTGCCTTCCAGAAAAAGACGTCTCCGCCGCTTGGAGGGTTAAAAACTCCTTCAATTCAGACTGATACGCAGCAGTCGCATTAGCAACTTGCCTCTTAAAAATAAGACTTCGTTCCATAGACGCATCACTGTTCATATAGAAATTGCGAAGCTCATATGCCATTCTTGAACATTCACTAAGATTTTCTAAATTAAATGTCAGGTTTCCAGTTCTTGATGAAGCCTCTTCTTCAATGGGCTGTGAATTTAACATTTCCTCCAAGTCGGTTTCAGTCAGATCTTCATCTTGCGATTCAAGCAATTCCTGAATGTCACTTGATTCTATCTGTTCGAACCTATCTCGTCCTATTCCATTCGCGATTTCGGCTATGTTTGCAGTTTGCATTTAACAACATACTTTAGACAAAGCTGTAATAAGATCTATTTTATTTTTTTTATTAGTCCATTAGACGGCATTTACAAAGAACATTGGGTTGGATACCTATTGGAATCCTTTTATTATTCTGTATGTACTTATAAGATCATCGAATAATGAAATTTTTAGCCGCGAATGTAGGAATTAGGTCGCATTTTTTTAAATCCGCGAATAGTGAAAACGCGAATGAAGGAACCACGAATAAGGAGCTTTTGCTGAATGTCGTAATTTCGTCTTCCATCTTTACACATAAGTTTCGGAATATTTTAGTTCGTCGTAATCATCTTGTCACGCCCAAACATAAACTGCACTTTGCTCACGTGTTCTCCACCAGAGGGCAGCTTAGTGGCGGGAAGTGAGGTCAATGGCATCACTCAATGGCTGGAAGTGACGTCATAGGCGACGCTCAATGGCGGGAAAGGATATACCTGGCACCACAATCTCGGCCCTCTTGGAATCGGGTGGTCCTCCAGACGACACTGCTATGAAAACAAAACAACAAAAAGAGAAAGAAACACAGTAGGAAACAAAAATTACTAAGTTCTAAAAAAGCGAAAAGTTTATGATACTAGAGTTCTGACATCGTGTTCCAGGGTTTCAAGTATTCGGCACATGTCGTAAATTTGGGTCCTTCGTGGATTATTTCTTTGATAACGTCGTAGGTGTTTCCTTCTTTTGCTCTAGTGATGCTGTAAGGTCCTAAATACTTCGGCTTAAGTTTCAGGTGTGACCCAAATTGAGTTCTTTCGATGTCAACAAAATCTCCAACTCTGCAAGGTTGTGGTTCTCGTCTTCTTAGATTTTTTGGTTTTCTTCTTGAAGATTTGCTGCTTCACTTGCTTTCTCAGTTCTTCTCTTTGAGCTTCAAAATTGGTCTGAAATTCAACTTCGACCATTTCTTTGAGCGTGTCTAATCTTCCAGTATTCATCTTGGTACCAAAAAGCAATTCGAAAGATGTGGTGTCGCTACTTCATTGATGGGTGGAATTTATCGTTTGCTGTAATCCATTAGAGGACTTATACCACTTGTTAGGATTTTCCAGGCTCAATTTTGAAAGAATCGATATGATGGCCTGTGTATCCGTTCAATCCGTCCGTTTGCTCTAGGCAGGCCAGTTGTGATTAAATTGTTTTATTTTTTCTTTGGCACAACAGTCGGTAAATTCACCAGAGGTAAAATCAGTACCTCTATCTGATATTATGTGGGAAGGGGTTCCAAACACAGCCTTTTGAGTTTCCAACTTTGCTATTACCTCAGCTGATGTTGTGCTTTTTGTAGGATGAATCCAAACAAACTTTGTAAATACGTCAATGATAGCCAAAACATGTTTTTAATTTTTATGCGTACTTTCCAAAGGTCCTAGATGGTCAATTTGATAGGTGTGTAACGGCGTGTCTTCTTTATGTAACGGGTGTAGAAGACCCTCTTTCTTTCCTCTTTTCTGATTTATCAGGATACAATAGACATAATTAGATCTAATATTCTGTATTTTATGTCTAAATTTAGGAATGTAATAATAGTCTTGAAGGTACTTCTCAATATACTTAACTCCGATATGCCCTTTTTCATGGGCATTTCTTACAATTTCGGTTTGCATACTGCCAGGTACGACAATCAGTTCTTTACCCTCAGAAAATTTATATAAAACTCCATTTCGATCGTAATAATATTCTTAAGCAGAAATTTTTAATAACTTTTTATTGCTTTCATTTTATTGTCATTACCTTGGGCTGATTTTAATCTTGGTAAGATGCAATGAAATAAAATACAAAATACATTTAGGGGAGATCTACTCAGAGCATCGACACGAGCCTTTCGTATACGAGGAATGATACTTAATAACATAATCGAAATCTTCCAGCAATAAGGTCGAACGTGCAACGCGAGTTGACAAATCTCTTTCTTGCAGTTTTTTCGAGTGCGGAGCAGTCTGTTACTATTTTGAATGGAATTCCCTACTATTTTGAATGGAACACAAAATTTCTTTATAACCTCAATGATGGCAAGATCCTCAAGTTCATATCTAGAATATTTCTTTTCAGTTTGTTATCTTCCTACTCATGTAATTGGTTGAATGAAAATTTTTATCATTAGAGGATATCTGCATTAAAATAGCTCCGTATCCCTCTAGGCTACCGTCGGTATGCAACTCAATTCGTAATTAGGATTATAGATTTTTAAGATGAGCTTTTCAGCTAATAGTAATTTTAACTGATTAAACAAGTTTCTTTCGTCTTCACCAAATTTAAACTATTTTCGGCTTTTTCGGAAGTATCCGGTCAGTCCTAAAAAAACTTTGAACTTGTTTTAAATTAGTTGGTTCGGAAATATGAAGCACAGCTTTAGTTTTTATAGTTGATGGGAATATTTTACCATCTTCAATAACATGGCCCAAAAATTCAATGCGCTTTTTCAGAAAGTGTGATTTGTTAAAGTTGATTTCCAGTCCATATTCCCTAGCAACGCTTAGAACGCGTTCAATTCCTTCTTCAAATGAGGAAGATAAAATTATAATATCGTCCATGTACCGAAGAACAATACCATCATTAATCAAAGGTTTAAAAATGGTGTTAATATACCTTTGAAACACGGTCGGAGATTTACATAATCAAAAAGGGACTTTAAGAAATTGATATTGGCCTTCAGGGGTGACGAATGAAGCATATTTTCTACTATCTTTGTTTACATCAACATGGAAGAATGCATTCTTAAGATCGATAGTACTAAAGATGCGTGATCCTTGCAACCTGTCTAAAATATCCTCGATTAATGGAAGGAGAAACCTATCCTTAACAACAACTTTATTTAGTCTCCTATAATCAGTGTAAAATCGAAGGCTTCCATTTTTCTTTCTGACGATTACCACTGTATTTCTATATTCTGAAGAGCATGGCTCTAAAATCCCTTGTTCCAACCATTCAGCTACTTGAGTTAGGACAATGTTTTTCTCTGAAAACGATAATCTACGAGGTTGATGAGACATAGGTTCATTAGTTTTTACCAAAATGCTTAATTCAACACCGGTTGTTTTAGCTTTACGTGGTCGTTATTTAAAACTGATTTCCTGCTCTATTTTTAAAAATATTTGGAACATCAGGTTTAATGTTTAGTTCAACTTCATTAGAGGTTACATCGGTTGGTAGGACGGATAATGTGTTAATTTCCTCTGTACATTGAAGTTTTTGTTTAATTATGATTCCATTTTCAATATTTGCCGTTTCAACATCCATCAATAAATTCATCATATCAAAAGACATAACATTATTTTCTACAACTCATATATTTGCATTACACTTAAAATCATCAATTTGAATATTGCCCTTAAAATAACCTAATGGTTTTAATTGTATCCAACAATTCCACTTAAACAAAGATTCAGTGGATACAATTCACACACATTCAATTTATTAAACACTGATTTGCGAAGCAATGTCACTTGGCTTCCAGTATCGATAAGTGAATTAGCGCTTACATTTTCAATCATTATTTTATTGACAAGTTTTGGCTTGAAATTAACTTTCATGGTAGCTACTTCTAATTTAGGAATTACTTTAACTCGTTCTGAAGCTTTATGGCCAAAGTCTCCACATCCAAAGCATTTAAATCCCTTGTCCTTATGTACTCAAAATCGTGAGATATATGGGTCTCCACAATTAAAAAATTTTTTATTCTTACGACTTTCACAATTATATTCTATTCTCACAGCTCCATCATTAAATTTTATTTTATTTACCCATCCGTTCTTAGAGTTAAATCTATCATTTTGTTCTTGTTTTAATTTTAATTTATCAAAATATTAATTCTAGGATTAAAATCATATCTTGTTTTGGTTTTGTCGAAAGCACCTTTACTTTTTGCATAATAACTCTTTATTACTTCAAAAAATTTTAAAATTCAGATAAATTCTTACATCTGTACAAAATTGTTTTGTCCTCTTGCCTATCATTTATACATAATTCATTGAGCTACATAACTTCTTCATTCTTAAAAAGTATTCTGGAGCGGATTCAGAATCCCTCATTTTTTTTTCACTCAAGTGTTCATGCAAGTTAGCTGAATTTATCTCGGAAAGAAAATTCATCAACCAATGCTTGTTTCAATTTTTACCCTGAATTAATTTCTGATTCTGTTTTTACAAAGAGCGCGGCTGTTCCACCGAGCGATCTTTTAGCGAAAATAAATTTTTGTAGGTCTGACAGACTAAACAATTGGGAAATGCTTTCAAAATGAACTATCCAATTTGTATATTTTCATACAGTTCTGCATTAAATTCAGAAATAATATTTTCGATATCAGAATAATTTATACCAACATTTTAAGTGACAGAGCTTCTATAAACATTATCATACTTCATATGATAAACCTTATTTTCATAACACTGCATGGAGGAATCTTTTTTATTTATACTTTCGTATTGCACGGAAGAATCGCTTTTGCTATTTTTTTCTTCGCTTGCTCATCGAACTCTGAGTCATCAGACTGCGAGTCTTTGCGAAAGTTCTCAGCTAACAATTCAAGGTCGCAAAGAAAGCAAATAATTCTTTTGGATACTTCCGGCTTCAACCCATCAAATGGAATATTTAATATATTACATCTCGTAATAATTTCGCTCAGCGAAAATGAATCGTTTATGCTTTGTAGCTTCTTTTCAAATTCATTACTGTTGGTTGCAAAATCGAAACCAATAAATTCTCGTATTCTCTTTCAATTTGAACGCTCTCCAACAGAGTCAAAAATAAATCTGTGCAGTATCTTTATTTTTTTCTGTTTTACAATTCCTCAATGCAATACTTATATCTTGAATATCATTTAAGATAGTCATCTTATCTATACTTATAATAAAGCTCAATGTGTGTGTGTGTTGGCGCTCTACAGGCCAAATTTGGTACATGTATACCTTGGAGGTCGGGAATGTGCACCTCGGGGCCCTTTTTTCGAATTTTTAATTAGAATTTGAATTAATTAAAATTTAAGCGAAATTTCGACGTTTTTCAGCTATAACTTCCGAAATTGTTATTGGACAAACATGATTTTAACATCAATTTAACGTTAAAAAAATAAGCTTTCTAATGGTATCAGTGTTTTAATGTATAACTCAAGGTTCTATTTTTAACGAATTTTTAAAGAAATATTTTAACCATGTTATTTTTTAGCACGTGACTGGATAAAATAAAAGAAAACGATGACGGAAGTTCAAATAAAAAAAAACAAATATCATCGCAAATCAAATCTAAAGAAATGCAACTTTTAGCACGTGACTGGATAAAACAACAACAATAAAATAAAATAAAATGTGATATTTTCTACAAAAATAAATGTAAAGCAAAGGTTTTTATGATCTTTTGCAATATCTAAATCATTAATTCAACAAATCTTCTTTATTTACGGTAAACCTGATTAAATTTAGACAGGATATGCATTGAAATCCCGATTTAAAGGCATATTTCTATAAACGTTTGCAATATCTGTATCATTAATTCAAAAGAATTTTACGCTTTCTTTAAAAAAACATATTTAATATTTTTACAACATCATTGAAAAAAAACTTTTTTAATATTTTGGAAGCATAACCGATAATTAAAACTGACTGATTTATAAAATTGAAGAATATTATTAAGAAAACGTGTTCTTTTAGAACTTTCTATCCATCATCTTCAAGAAAATATTAATTTCACGCCAATCAATGCCTGGAATTTTTTAAGGCTAATGAATATGTGATTTAATCGTAAATTTTAGAACGCATTCCCATGGCGAACCAGCTGGTCTCCAAAGGCTGCTAGTAACAAAATAAATGCTACATACCTTTTCTAAAAAATTAGTAGATGAAAACTAGCGTATCCGCAGAAATTTTGCTTCGTAAATTGATGACGATGAAAGGTTAATGGTGAACAAATGATGATGATCAATTTGCAGAATGGAATGGGTAATCAAATTCGTATTTAGCATGCATGTTACGTCTTTTAGAAATACTTAGTAAATTCGTCTTCCGTCTTTACACATAAGTCTTGGATTATTTTTGTTTGTCGTAATCATCTTGCCTCGTCCAAACATGAACCGCACTTTGCTCACGTTTTCTCCAGCAGAGGGCTGCTTAGTGGCTGGAAATGAGGTCACATGCGTCACTCAATGGCGAGAAGTGAGGTCACAAGCGACATTCAATGGTGGAAAATGATATACCTGGCACCACACACTTATATATAGTATAAGTATATAGTGCTTTCTAAACTTACATTATTAAATATAAGAATGTGTAAAAAATTAATAAAAATGTATGCTGATATTACGATTTAACTGAGCAATGAACTGAATATGTATTTCTGCTATCTGAAGGATTGATCGAAATGGAAATAAATAGGAATTCCCTTATACGTTAAAATTTTACATACATTTTTGTAAATATTTTGTAAGGTATATTTTTGTATATTTGTTTTCGAAGTCAGCTATCGCTATTTTGAACATGAGATATTTTGTTGGATTACTGATGATTAGATGAAATATCACTCTATAGCAGTGGTGGGGAAACTTTTTTTTAAGACGGGCCATTTGTAATAAATAGATGATCGTAGCGGGCCAAAGAATAATGCTTAATCGTTAAAAAATTTATGTGTTCTATAAACATATACATATATTATTACATACACTTATTATTTTAATAGAAAAAAAGCAAAAGGTAAGAAAATTATAAGCACAAAACATAAAATGAATTTAGTGTAGTTCTTGATGTGAAGTATTATCACTTTATTTTCTGGTGTCATTACTGGTTGATGGTGCATGAGAAAAATGAAATTGAGACTTTTTTATCAAAATTTCATCGGAGGGATCAGAATTTCAATGGGCCGGATTTAACCTTTCCGCGGGCCGGACTTGGCCCGCGGGCCGTAGTTTCCCCATCACTGCTCTATAGTGTTTCGTTTATTTGTGGATTAATTTTTAGATTCTGTAAATTCTTAAGCAATATTTCTCTGATATTTATAACCTCATCATCTAGGTAGATATTCTGTAGTTCGAACGAGAGGCAATGTAATTAAGTGAAAACAACACTGGTTGGAACAAGCAGTTTTTCAACAAACGAATGGTCGCCTAATGCACATAAAATGCTTACCAGACGTAAAGAGAAAAGAAGGCCTTAAGGTAATTACAAGAAAATTTAATGGCTTCTTGTCTATTAGACGAACGAAATTTATGGTGCAATAAATGTTGCTCCATCTAAATAACGAACGCGGAAGAAGATTGCTGTTAGTTACTAAATCACAGTTATGTGCAATTCATCCGATCTGAACCCAAAATTTGGTTAGTTACCGCTTGTAAGCGCTTTAGTCGGCCATAAAAAAGAGGTGTTTGATTTAAAATTGAGAAACTTCTTTAAAAATAAGGGAAAATAAAGAAGTTTCGTTTACTGTTTGTTGCAATGATGGATGTGTATAAACAAGTGCCCCAATAACTATTAATTTTGTGGGCTTAATTCAGTTTCAAAGTCTTTAAATATGCTGTAATATCGAATAAAAAGGCGCCAGTTATACTCTTTCTTTTCTATATATGAAATATAAAAAAGGAAACTAAAGAAAAAAAAGGATTAAATTTTTAAAAGAAATTGTAAAAAAAAAAAAAAAAATTAAATTCGACAAATCTTCTCAGTTTAAACCTTCAACTTCGAAAAAAAATTTGTTTAATTCACGTCTATATGCCAGTGAATAAGTTTACAAGTTACTAGTTATTGCTAAAAAACCATTTATTATTTGATTCAACTGGAGTAATAATTCTTCAGAAATTTATACTGTCGCGAAGTTAGAACAGAAGAACACAAAGGAAGTAGAGTTTAACCAATTTATTAACTCAATTCTGAACTAAGAACACTGTGACGGAGAGATTTTCAGCTTTTATACCAGCAGGAAAAGCTTCAGAATACTTTTCTGGTGACAGAAAGAAAAGTCCAGAACACTTATCTGGTAAATTAAAGAAAAGTTCAGGATCTTCTGGAGCACGAAATAAAGGAAAAATATGTACACAATTTTGAATCTACCAGCATTTGAACAGCTGATTTCTTACCTACTATACCAGTGTTATAATCATTCGGCTATGGAGAAACGATTGCATACTTTCAATGCAGCAATATTTAAAAAATTACTTCGATTGAAAAAATTTCTAATTTTATACACTAACATTGCAAATATATTTAAATAGAACATCGATTTTGTAGTTGTTTATTGAAAAATATTCTTAAACATTATTTTCCTTATTTTTGTCTTTGATTTCTTGAAAGACTGAAAATATAAACCAAAAGGGAAAAAAACCTGATGAATTCATCAGTATATAGTTAAAATATATTATAGTTAGTTCTTATTTAACTCTTTAAAACACAGATATCTTTTATGCGTATTCCATTTTATTTTCTTAATTTGTAGATTTCAGAATTTCTTTACTGAATATGTTTTAATCTAAACCAGAATAATTAATATATTTTCAATCCATATAAAATTAGGAAATATTTTAGAGTAAGACCATCTCAAATTTTTCAAATATTACTTTATTTTTTAAAAAAAAATTTAGAATAAGCCACCAGGGTATTTTCAGTAAGAACAAAACACTCACATAAACATTAAATGAAAATGAGAAACTATTTACTTTAATTTTTAGAAAAGCCTATGTGTATGAATACAAACACATAGTATTAGATTTAATACAACTTTGACAAATTTATTGGAGGCATTTAGCTCTCAACGTAAAAAACAAGCGCACATTACTTTTCATTCAAAGAAGTCGATTTTTTAGAATTGTTAAAATCAAATAAAATGTTTTAGATCATTTTCCTTCTCATTAAAAGAGACTAAGTGTGCTTTCTAAAGAAGTGATTATCTCAGAAAATTTTTTGGAACATTTAGAAAAGCCAAATATTATTATATATTATCGCCAAAATCTAAAGATTGAAAAAATTTTTGTGTATGAAATGGATAAGATGCTATGAATGCTATGATGTACTACGAAATGCAGATAAAATAGTCAAATGAAATATTTTATAAAAAATTACAGCAACAATAAATGTAAACGTTGATTAAAGTTATAAAACTTTTTGACATCGTAACTTTTTGGCATCGTTATTGTTGATATTATATCAAGGTGATATTTGGGACATTTTATTAACTGGCAATTCTTGAATTATCATTCATAAAAATTGCACGAATATTTTTCATAATAGTAAGTGACTAATTCATAATAGTAATTTTCATAATTAACGTTTTTACAAAAACAAAAAGTATTTATGTAAAAGAAAAATTTATGTAACATTTGGATGATTTAAGAATATTTTCCAAAAAAGAAAATATCTTATATCTAAATCGATGTCAGGATCTCCCTTCATCAATATGATTCATTTTCGCACATTAATAACTTTCTCGTATCACTCTTCACAAATCCATGTATTCCTTAATCAAAAGTAAATAGCGATTTCTGGATTGTTTTGACGAGATGATTCATCCAAGTTCTATAAACATAACAGGAAGACAGGAAGTCTACGATCGATCCTGAAAATCCTTAGTGTTCGTAATTATCACCTGAAACAACTCCAGAGTCACCCTTAGTAGAACCTTCCCGACACCGGCTGATCGATTGAACCACTTAATGCTTTGATGGGGGGACATGTCACATTTATGCAATGACGCCCACGAAATACCAATCTGATTTTGCTCAAGGCAGAGCAATGAAGACGAATAGTCGCCGTATGCTGAAACACATTAGATTAGCCATTTATAACCACCTTTATATTATTTCAGTAAATGAGATAGTTATGTGATTCTGTGTCGTTGAGAAACTATTTATTAGCTTTATATAAAATTTGAATTGTTTGAAACCATCTCTGATATAAGTAATTTACATCATTAATTAAAATTTTTGAAGTAAATGATATTTCCAAGCAAAAATAATAAACTGAATGATCTAAAATTATTAAATAACAAATTACAATTCCCAGAATAAAAAAAATGCGATTCTACTCTATTAGATATTTTCCATATGTCTAATTTTGGGGACGCTAATTTTGTTTCAATGTATTAAGAATCGTAAAATTTGTATAATGTTACGCTAAAGAGTTAGTTTCGGTCGCTTTCCATGCTGTCTTCTAATCTAACCACAGACTCAATATTTAAAGGAGCACCTCACAACCACTCTTGTTTAGATGGAATATGAGAATTTAACATATTAGATAATTCAATGATTGAATAATTATATTATTGATTAGATATTTCTACTTTCATAAGCAAAAATATATATACATTATTTAATTTGGGTTGATTTTAGGAACCGAAATTATTCAGTGAAATATTGCAAGGACATTTTTATTACAGAAGGTGGATTTTCAATGTTCAGTCTTTTGTTGATTACTTTAAATATAATCATTTTGTTGGACAATTTCAAAGCCATATAATAAAATTGTAAAGCTGTTAATTTTTAAAATCAATTATTTTTACTTACAACTTTCCTAAAAAAGTGGAATATTTATATTTTTTCGAACACCAATAAAAAGTATTCATAAAGCATTGTTAAATCAATCAAACTAAATGTTTTCATATTTTATAGAAATTTTCTCATACTTTATTCTAGACATAGTCTAAAAATGTAGTTTAATTAAATTTAATCTTGTAATATAACAACGTGACGGTTTTATGGAAATTAAATTTTTAACAGGAATATTTTTTTTACATTTCTTTGACCCATTAGAACATAAAGAATTCTTTAAAGCAATAGTTAGCAAAAAAAAAAAAAAAAATTAATAAATAAATAAACGATTTGTTTGAGCTTATTTCTAAAATTTTGATCCAAACATTTGAATGAATGATCTATCCAAAAATTTGTAATTATATAAACAGAATTAAATAATGTAACCGTAACTGTTTTTCTCGGCCCTCTATCGGCCGTTGCCATGAACAATCTGTCCATGTCTTGGAAGCGAACGTAAAGCATGATGTAGCCCCCGAGTATTATTTTAATGCATGTATGTTAAATGTTATTGTCCTAAATAGTTTTGTCCCCTTGTAAATCATGTCATTAAATGTATTTTTAACTAAATTAGCATGATTTATTGATTTTAATAGTCTACCCTGACAATAATAATAATATATACAATATATTGCAAAGTAGCCAGCACTAATATTTTTTTTAATCAAGGGATACATTTGGAATCAATTATTGATAAACTTTTAAGGTTCCAATACAGTCCAGTAGCAAATGGAAATAAACAATTTCACGTCAAAAGATAAATCCATAATATTGAAAGGAAATGTTTAATTCCATACAGGTTTCTCTATTTACTTTCCAGATAATGTTTATTTTCTTTACTGATTTTTATGTATTTTGATTTATCGCTATTTTTGAGAATAGCATTTGCTATTGATTTTATCATTATATCCTGGTTTTAAAGGTTTCTAAGCATGACATTGAACTTCAGCATAAAGTTTGAGAGAGTACTTAATTATGATTTTTTTACTAATAAATATTTTTATATTTATTTTCAAAATTTAATAATTAGTTAATCTACTAAACAGAGTTAATTTTAATTTTATGTACGATATCAGTTGATCTCAAATTTAATAAGAAAATTAATTTAAGATTACATAACGTGTAAAAATACAATATAAACAAAAGCTTGAGTATAAAAATTATTAATGGTAAAAATGTCCTTCTTATCAAGCAATAATACATAATTTTTTTTCTCAAACAAATTGTATCCTTATAATCATATATTAGTAGATTTGATAAATAATTTACTTTGAGATTGCAAAATGTTCATAAAAATAAATTATAACTGAAAGTTATCTCAAAATTAAATTTGTTGATCTTGCACGAATAACGTCGATTTGAAATCGTATAAAATTAATTATTGGATTCTTGAAGAAAAGTATTTTATCCTTCAGAATAAACTATATTATTTTACGTTTGAAAGTTATATTTGAAGATAAATATGAAAACAAATCGGAAAAGTGAAATTTACAACGAAAATAAAAATAAAAAAGGATATGAAACCAGTTCGTTAATAACTGAAAACGGAAAAAAAGAGATAAAAGAACATGTTAGTACTATTTCTTGCTGTGGTTAGTAAATGGCACTTTTTTTGTAATTACAAAAGCAGCTGTCACTTGTTTTTTGTTTTTCTTTCTTTCGAGTTTTTGTTCTAGACCATCTGCTGCCGTAAGTGGATTTTTCCAAGTTTATCAAAACAGAGTGTTTTTAATAGGGCTGTGTGAAGAAAATTGTTTGCACTTAGTCACTTTTTTATGTCAAAATATTTCCCTTTTAGAATAACCATACATTTCATGCATAGTTTTCCAAGTTTTTAAGAAGAAACTAATTAATGCATCAAAATGACGATTTTTGAAAATTATTTTACTTGATTTTGTAAGGATATAAAAATAAATTATGAATTAACAATATTTAATTTATTTTAGTAAGACTTAGCTCAGGTAATTCTTGTTTAAATAATTTAATTATATGTTTAATACAACATATCAATTTAATACCTTCCATTTGTACTTTATTTATATTTTGGAACATGGCCTTAGAAGGTCTTGAAATCAGCAAATAATAATAAAAAAAAAATAGGTCGGCATTATTTATTTAACGTGCTGAAGAATTCAATGTAAATATAAATTTCAAAAGCAGAATTAATTATAATTGTATTGCTAAATATTTAAAACCTTTAAAAAAATAATAGCAATTAAACGTACATACCACATGCACCACAGAAAAAATAATCAATCATTAACATTGAGTCTTGGAAGTAGGATGTAGTCTTACTTGGAACAAGTTCCTAATACAATCTTTTGAGTCTTTTCTTTATACAATCTTTCCTTTATAGAATCTTTTCAGTCTTTTTTTTATAGTATCTTTTTAGTCTTTCCTTTATAGAACATTTTCAGTCTTTTTTAATACAATCTGTTGAGTCTTTTCTTTATACAATATTCCGAGTCTTTTCTTTATGCAATGTTTTCTTTCAAGTATATACTTCTTTCTTATACAAATTAAGATGATGCTTAAAGATCTTCAATTAAAGGTCTCTTTTAAAAAGTAATAAATTGTTAATTTTTTTTTCAATTTTTTTAGAATTTCAAAACCTAGTTCAAAAAAAAAAGACAAAAACCAAGATAAATCTTCAAAATATGCTCTCATTATATTCAAGAAAGCCGCAGGGACCTGGTAGTAAGGTCTCGACTTGTTAGCCATAAGGCTTCTGGCCCGAGACCCTATTCCCCCGAAGAACCGTCATGTAAGGGTGTCTGTTGCAATCCGTCAGTGCCGAACGGCCTTCCATTAGCGTGGTGTGGAAAGGAAGGTGCCAGTTCTGGTGTCGTCCTCACCATCTGATCGCAACTCAAAATTGCGAAGTCCGTACCAATGTAGCCTTATTGTGGATTTAAATGGAACGTTATTTGTAATATTATAAATTGTATTAGAAAAACAAACAATTGAAATGCCTTTAAAGTTTAGGACTTTTCTTAGAAAGTTCAAAATTGGTTCTTACTGAAATATACATATGTGTGTGTGTGTGTCTGTAATATGTGTATTTTTTTATCATGGACGAAATTAGTAGCTGTTAATTTTACAGACCAAAAAATAGTCATTGTAAATTAAATTTTGTTTGTATATGTATTATGTTAAACAATGCATTAATGATGGATTTAAAAATTTCAGAGAAAAGCAAAATGTATATATATATATAATGTAACACAATAATTTTGAAAAATGAGAAAGAGAATAATATAAACCATTCAGATAAATATTAAATGAACACCAATATAATATTTATCCTTATTAGTCGAAAAATGTTACACATTATTATCATTGACAAATCACATATTTACTTTTCTTTGGCTAGAGATAAATTACGTGATATTAAAGACCTCTACTAAAATCTTTCGTTTATACACGTGCTTAAAATATAACTTACTGTTTCTTTTTTCTCATCGTATTTTAGCTGCCTTCACGTTAATTATGCATCTACCGCAAAAATAATAGCAAATGTTTTTCATTCATAGATATTATGAAAAGATAAACAAATCAATTTTTCGTCGTTGGAAACAGGAAATAAAAATATTTTTTTCCTCTTAAACACAAAACCATCTGTCAAATATATATATATTTTTTTATTTCCGCTCCGTAACATCTGCTGCGCTAGTCACTGCTAAACTTTTCACTGCTAAACCCGCGATTGTAATTATTTTTGCTTCAATAGACATGGATTAAAAATAATTCTTTTCTTTTCTTACAGCCAGTAAAATAAGAGCCAATATTACTCTATACAATTTTAAATATTTAAAACATTAGAAAATGATAAAGATACACATTATAAACATCTTTAAACATTGTTATTATTCGAGAGAGTTGAAATTTCTGTAAAAAGCGACTCTGTCATTTTTGAAGGGTTTTATATATATGAGAAGTCTTGCGATATCAAAGCAAAATACTACAACTTTGATAAATTTCACTGATTAATTAAATAACGTAGTTTTAAAACTTTATAAATTCAGTTTTATTTTATATCAAGAATAGTTTCAATAATAATTATTCTTTTTTTAAATTTATGGTTCGAATTTAATATTGTAAAAAAGAATAGCCTTTTTAGAATTTTTTTTAACTTTTATGTCTAATATAATTAAGGAAAGTTATAAGTTAAAAATAGTTAAACTTGTAAAGGTTATTAACTATTAAATTTTTGCTTGAAAATGTATCAAATCTTTTTTATATTCAAAGGATTTAAAATATATGCCTTGAGGGGGGAAATTAATATTTAATAAAACTTATTTCAAATTAAAAGAGTGCAGTGCAAAAAAAAAAAGTTATGCATAAGTAAATACAAGAATTGATTTTTTTAATTTTAATATTTACATAATATATCACATGTCAAAATTTCAAAAAATACCTGCTAAATTTTGATAAGAATGTTTGCTTTAGAATATGTACGGATTATGATTGCTAAGAGTGCATATACATTAAAAAATTAATAGGAAATTCTCAACTTCAAAGAATAAATTTCTCTGTGTTATTTGCTTCTAAATGCTGAATAAAATATTATGTGCAATATTAATTTTTAATTTTTTTAAAATCCATCTTCACAGTTGGATTAACTCATTCGTGTTATAAGTAATGAGTCCATTTTTTACTCTTATATGTTTTCATGGACTTCGTTTCAACAAGAATACCACTTAAGAACGAAATAAATCTCATTCTCTAAATTATTCGAAAACAAACCTTTTCTGCTGATAATCTAAGCAAGTAAGCAATAAATTTCGAAATTTACTTGCAATCATATTAAAGAAGTAACGCATAAATTAAACTATTTCATAAATTCTATAAATGATTGAAAAAAAATATAATTTTTTTCTCTCCTATTCAAAATTTAATTTATACAAAGAAATGAAATCATTCTTATTGCATAGATTCATTCTTTATTTAAAAGTATGATGCAATCAAATCATATAAAATATTTTAATCTCCTAGTTCTGTTTAAGTGAAATTGATATGAATAGTTTGAAGGGCTTAGTTACAAGACAGAGAGGCTGCATTTAATAATAATTTCTATTTTTTCAAAAAGTTTAGTCGCCAGAAAAGATATATATTTATATTGAATAATATTAGAATCTATGATATAAATTACTCAAAAGAACAAATTAGGTTTTTGTAATAAGTTGTCATTGATGGGGAAAAGCCAGCAATCTGATTCGACTTCCCGATATCAATTTAAATATGCGAGAGATACATTTTTAGTCAGCTTTATTATTGGTTTTCTAAATATTAGATGTATTCGGATTTTTGTAATAACCATTATAATTTCAATTACTATTATAAATTGCAAAAATATCATTTATTGCATTTTTTATTTAATAAAATTTATCTTGTGTGCAGAAAAATAGCAGTTTTGAAATGTTTAAGATATTCGATAAAAAGCCCCAGATTATAAATAAATTCTTTTTTTATGTTTCTCCATTTTATATAGTTTCAGAAATATGAGTAAAGGATGTAATAAATATTCATTTTTTTAATTTCTTATTATTTTTTCCAATTTAGGTTTACATTTTATTTATTTTTTCTTTCGACATTAGGCTAAAACAATCTTGAAGCTTCATTATTCATAGGTTGAAGATAAATGCACTTACCTTATTTCCAAAGAACATTTCCATACTCTGTCAATTTATAAGAAACTTATTAATTTATAAGAAATTTATCAATTTATAATAAAATAATATAAAAGCAAACTAGATCTTTCAAGTGATTATCAATAAGTCAAGAGATTCTAGAAAGAAATTTATAAGTTTCTTTGGATGAAAATTTCCATGTTATTTTTTATTAGGTGGTTACTTTCCTTTCACTCACAATAACTGTTTAATTTATATCGTATTTTGTATTTTAATTTTTAGAAAAAGTTTTACTTTGCATTTGCTTTTATTTTAGAAACAAAATGTGCACATCTCACTTATATGTTTCTTTTATTTCCTCACTGTTATAAAATATGGTAACAGTACTCAATAGAGAGATGGTTCCCATTTTAAAACAAGAAAAAATGAAAATCATTAAGCTTCAAGAAAACTGTATATTTTCATGATATACATGAAGTCTTAATTTCACATTTTTTTTTTCTTAATGAAACTATCTATATAAAAAAAGCAAAAATCCAAGATTTGGTTATTTTTCTAAGGTGTATGTTCTTCTAAAACACGATATCGAATGCCTTGGAATCGTGTAAATATTGCCTTAACATATCAATACATGAGAATCTACATCTTCACATTTTACCATTACAAATCTATCATATACTATACATGCACATACATTCAAGAAGTATTTATGTTTCAGCCGATATACGTTGGAACATAAAACGGTCTTAGATTCTAGAAACCCATGAATAGGCCTAAATTATATTGGAGACTAGATACGATTTGACGTGCGGATGTATTTATCCATATATCTCTTGGGGCTAAATTGATGCATCGGATGCCTTTCAAGTGATTGAATGAGCTCATTATATGTGTACAGAAGATGATACTGGGATTTCTAAGTAATCTATAGATTTAACAAACATTGATGCATAGCATGTTGCTGTCTTTGTAACTGAATAATTTGAATCAGTTTAATTAAAACGAATAAATATATTCAAAAAGTGATTTGAATAAGTTTATTAATAAAGTAATTGGATATTGATTAACAAAAAGAAATCTGTTAAAAAAGCCCATTAACGTTGAAAAATGCTGATATTTCAAGTTTATGTTTCTTGTTTGATTGATAATATGTAAAATTTATAAATCTTATTATCGTCTAACACATTGAATTTTATAATTTGAAAACTTTTACGATTGATTATGAAAATAAAATTTCAGTTAACTGAGAAACAGATAATTTTTGAAATTCTATATTTATTGTATTGTATTACTTCTTGATCACTTAACTAAGACCGTTAACGATTTATTTGAATATTGTAAAAACATATATTTATCTAAAATTTGCATTTTTATAAATGTTTTCTTAAGAAAAAATTCCAACTTCAAAATTAAATTATTTTTTGATTAAAAATTTATGTTTTTCTATTACTTAAAAGTAAAAATTGTGATTAATAACAGTTTATTAGTCATGAAAACTATTGATTCCTACTCATTTTTCTTCAAACTGGATATAAGAAAATTGAAGCATTAAACACTGTGCCCATAGTCTTTTTTTCACTTTCTTTAAATTTTTATTTAAAGATCCGTTTTTAATCTCAAACCCATATTTAGTTCCTCCAAAAGTTTTGCTATGTTCAAGCATAATACTTAATTGCAAATTTACTAACAATAATGGATAATGTATAAGAGTTGGACTACTTATTTCTTACAAGCCAAACTTCTTTTTATCACTGTGAAATCTTACACAAGTATATTTTTCTTATGGAATGTGAACTTCTAAACGAATTTACTGCAAGTTAAATAAATTATTTTTTATGAATTTAATTAAGTATATACATTATGCAAATTAAAAATTAAATAAGATACTGGATTTTTTTGTCCGGATAATTTATGAAAATATAATTGCGAGAAACAAACTAAATTTTGTGCATTTTTCAAATTGTATAGAATAATCTTTTTACTGGTTTTAGTTTAATTGAGCATTTTTTTTCGTAAATATTGAAAAAAATCCGAAAATTTATTTTTGCATAATTTTTAAAAAAATACTTTTATTATTGAATATATTTCATTAAATATTATATATTTCAACTCAATATTTTAAATAAACGAAATTTTTAATTCTTATAATTTTTGTTACATTGTTGAAATGTAAATGTTCTGTATATTACCTTAAGTTTAATTAGTACTTGAAAGTGAAATGTCAACATGACGAAGAACAAGATATAATTAAAAAACAGATAATCAGTTTAGACACTATTCTAATGACACTATAGAATCATGAGTCCATTTAGAAGATTGTACACAATAAAGAATAGATTAACACAACACAGACTTGAAATCTATTAAATTCCGATGTTTTAAACTGCTTTGTTAAAAATCATAAGTATCAAATTTTGCATAAGAATATTTAATAGATACTAAATACAACCAAATTTATCACCATATCAGTTGGTCACTAACAGTGGTTAGCATAATATAATAAAATAGAAACAGAAGAAATGTATCAATCTCTATCCAATTATTTTATTGAATATTATCAATTTTCATAAAAATCAATTCTTACATAATAATAATAACATTTAGACCAACGTCCTGGCCAAGGGGTAGCGGGTCTTGCCTGGGCGCGAATCCTGTTTTCTGGCGCAGTTATTCTTTGCCCAGAGTTCTATCTGTAATATGAGTGAGCAAGTCCCCCGGAAAAAAGGGGCTCTGCAAGTGAATGAGTGCTATGCTGCAAGTGAATGAGTGATGAGTGCTATCCACATATAAGCTGGAATTCTGACTTTTGCCCACGGCTGCTCAGGGTGGGTCAGAAGCTACTGCACAAAAATTTGTCTTAAAATAGTCACACGCCAACAGGAATGATTATTACATTTTATTGTGAATACTATCATCAAAAGTTTAAACAAATATATTAATTTTCTTCCCACAAAATATTTTTACTCATAGAGAATACCATTTAACTGACTTGTATAGATATCATTTATACTGACATGTACTTACAAGTATTGATTAAAAAGAATGCCCTTTAGATAAAAAGGGAAAAAAATCAATCATTCTGTAAACAAAAATGAACACAATTTTATTCAAGAATAATGATACATTTAGAAACGTTGCTTTATTAAAAATGAAATAAATTCGGCAAAAGCCCTTTCTTCATATGAAACCCCACTAAACTATGTAAACAGCATTTAACCAAAACAAGAACGCGTAATTATTGTTAATGAACAAAAGTAGATGGCAATAGACATTAATTCACTATAAAGGAAATGTTTAAACAAAACCAAACTAGCGGCTCTCTTTTACACATGTATCTTTTTCCAATTTGAAGTCTTTTTTTGCTTTTTTGTATCATTTGGAGGGAAAAAAATCTGAGAGAGCTTAGTATTCAAATGCTCACGACGGAAAGGCAGGGAGGAAATTCATATTTTTTCTGCCTAGTCGTTAACTTGACAGTAACGGGCCTCCTTTTCAAAGAAAGCTTTAAAACAATTTTGCACCGTGATTCATGAACTGATGGAACTGCAGCACAATCTTTCTTGTTCTTTTCTACACTGTTAGAGAAATAATAGGGTTGCTCCTATTTTTTAATAGACATTTGGCGCCTTTTCACCTCGCCAAATTTCTATTACGATCTCCATTGTTGTTTTTAGAAATAATCCGAGGCAAGAAGAAAAAATAAATTTATACTCATGTATGAATTATGAACATGTATATTCTTTAAAAATAATTTCTTTTCTTTTCAACAAAATAGTTATCATTTTATTGAGTTAATAGAATTTGATTTTAATAACAAATAGAATGAAGATAGGGATAGTCAGAAACAAAATAATGAATCAAAATTACAGTATACAAATAAAAAAAGAACTAAATAAAAAAAAACTAATAGTAAATAGTGCTAAATAGCAATTAAAAAGGGATATGAATTATTCGCATATAACTATCATAATTTAACACGAAACTGGAATTATGAATTTTCTCACGTGGCCAAAGATGGAGTTCAAATGGCTACATTGTTATTTATCTTCATTTCTTTCATTTTTTTAAAAAAATTTGTAAACAGCAGTGAAATTTATTTTTGAAACAAAATACATTCTAAAATCATGTAGATACCATTTTTTTTTAATTATTAATATTAAACCTGTTAAATGTTATAATATTAAATGTTGTAAGAAAAACCTAAACAATATTTTAATGAGTATATGAATTATTCATTGATAAAATGGTTAATTTATCTAAAATATCTATAATTTAAGCAAAATTTTTGTCATAAATTTGATACCAGCAAGAAATTTTATTATTGCGTTACTTCCTCAAATTCCATTTATTATAAAAAGAGCAAAATCGTGAAACGTGTCGAATTTTTTTTATTGTAGAAGTACATAATATGTGCAATGGTTAAATATTGAGCATTTTTAAACGAAACAAAGGACAAAAAAAAATAGTAAAAATAAACTTTAATCAATAAATATTTATATATGATTATATAACTGATAAAACATAGAAATTAGGATGACACAAAGAACAGGAAAAACGAATCCAACTCATTTCATATTCCAAGATATTCTAGTCAGGATGTGAAATGTTGCAAGCACTGCAATTTATAATGCAGTTACATCTTTCTACTAAGAATACTGCATGTTTAATAAATACTCGAATTGTGGAAGTGTATTTGTGAATTATTAAGCTAATCTTTATGTTCTTACAATGAAAATGTAATTACAAGCAACTTAGTCTTCGCAAATGAGAATAAAGTTTTCTTTTACTAAATCAAGGTATAAATTTCTTTTCAATAATGCATTCCTACATATAAATAAGGTTTATTATAATTTTATTACGTCTTCAAGCACTTTGATCTCCTTTATTTTCTTTTGTTTCACGGAAAATGAATTGTTTATAGAGTATATGATAAAAAGTTTGACTTTCAAAAATGCATTTATCAGTAGATCACTTCTCAATATAAACGAATAATAAGTTCTAATTAATTTCTTTCTACTTATAAATTGCATCAATTAATGTTAATAAAGTTTTTGCTAACATTTTGATTTCATTAATTGATGTCTTACATACCCTTGGTTTATAGTTTAAATTTTTTGAAATTGTTTTACATCTTCCAATATTTGACAAAATATTAAAATATATCAATAACGTTCAAAGTGAAAATAATGCTTGGTTTTTTTTCTTTATCAATTACATTTTTTAACACTTTCTTTCGAGTTATTTAGGTAAAACTTACGCTCCTCTTTTCAAAATAGAATTGTGCAAATCTGTCGTATTTGTAGGATAGGATAAAAATGAAAGAATAGAATCTGGGATAATTTGTCGAAGCAAGCAACCCCTACTGACAAGATGTCATTCACAATATGTGCTTCCAAAAACCCGTAAATGAAACCTGTCCCTTCAATGCCAGCCATGAGATAGGCCTCGGGAACCTGGGGTTGCCGATTCCTCCTCCCCTTTTTTCTCTCATACCTGCATATTTCATTCCTCCCTCTTTTATTATTTTATTCTTCTTTTTTAGTGGTTTTCTTCACCCTCTTTTCTCTGGACAAAATCTTCGCCGCCCCCTTTTTTCCATAAGTGAGAAGGGGAATAAATATTAGAGGGAAAAACACAGAGGGGAGCTTTAATATCGCGTGACACCCCTCACCCACCCTTCCTTCCTCTTAAATCCTCCAGACGACTTTCATAATTTCTAATTTCAAACGCAACTGGGACTAAGTGAAAAGAAAGCGTCCCGATATTGCCCTAAGTGGTGGGGCGTTACGAAAAGGGCGTCGAAGCATGCTTGTAATGAGTTCTTGGATAATGCTCATGACGTATAATGAGTCATTGTTCCTCTCTTTTTCAGCTTTTTAATTTAAATCTGGCGAGCATGAAAGGTGTGAACGACTTTCGAGGATGAGATTTCAAATTGTCAGAGGCTTTGTGTTCTTCCTCCCCCCGCTGGTGAATAGACTCCGTTTTCGTAATGGGGTGCATTTTAATTTGATTTACAGAGACTGTTTCTAAATATTAAGGGGTTCAGGGAGATTAGGTCATCCATTATGTATCGTTTAAAGAGGGGTGTTAATCAGTGTGGCTAAAGCACAGAATGCTATCATGTGTGAGATTGAATGTTGTAGATTAAAAAATTATTCTCTTGTCAAAAGGAGCATTTTTTATTTAGCTGAATATTTGAAAAAAATGGAAAACATATCTTTCTTAATTTAACAAGCAATTCTGATTCTCTCATTTGCTCTTATTTCACAGATGAAGCACTCATGAAGAGAAATAAATTGAATCTCAAAAATTTGGACCTTGAAAATATGATGAATTTTCTGGAATTAGGTTTTCCTGAATCTTAAAATAATTTTGTAACGATATCTGATGATTTATCCAGCTCTGAATACAATGAATGAAACAAAATGAATTGTGCTGGATGAATATTATTTGATAATTTGTTTTTACGGCAAAAATTATTCTTGCATCGCATTTTAACCTGATAATCTGGTAATATCCTGTATCAACTGTAAGAAATCTAAAATGTACTCTCAATATTCTTATCTATACAAAAAAATAATACGGTATTTTGAGCAAATATGCAATAAAATCTAAGAAAATGTTTCGTATATTTGCACAAACTATTTTTCCAGAAAACTATTCAGTGTTATAAATATTTAATTCAGAATTTATTTCGTTGAACAAGTAAAACTTTGTAATGAATGCAAAAATATCATGCACCATTTAGTTTCATTGTCTTCTCTAAAAATATTCGGTTTCTTTTTAAATAATACTTTAAATCCCATAAGAAGTCCCCTAGCTATGGCAGATGTGAAACTGGAGGTAGAGATTATTATTGGTCATTATGACGGTACGGTGTATAGTCATATTTGGGAATGAGGGTTCATACCTGTTTTAGGGTCTGAATTATGACTGGTGATTAGGACTCGGCCATAGTTCCAGATTCATCAATTTGTGACAGAGTCACTTATATTCCTTTTTTTTTCCTTCTTGTACATTCGGGTTGGGGGGATGTAACTTATTTTCATTTATATAGTATATTTTTCTCTGAATTATTAGAAATAAAAACATTAATTAATAAATCTAGCATATCCTATTATTTATTTAACTTTAGCAATTTTAAAAGATAATTGCTTTTGTCGTTTCATTTTCGGATTTAATAAGATTATAACATGCAAGATAAAATAAGTGCAAAAATATTTCTAGCAATCTCAAGCAAAAGGGTTATGATGTTGTCATTACTAAAATCTTCATATTGAAATAAGGAAAAGAAAATTGTATGAAAGCATTTGCAGCAATTAAAACTCTATTATCTCTCTCTGAATAAAATTATTATATTTTTTATTTCATAAAGATTAATTTAGACAGTTAATCTTTTAAAGATTGATTACTCTTTGATTTTATAATAGTTTCAAAATTTCTATCATTTTATGGATAGAATAAGACATTTTAAAAGAATAAATTTTAACGATGTCTGTAAAGAGCAAAGATATGATTGATTAACAATAGTGAAGTTATAGTACAAAGGAAAGCAGATATCTTCCTAAATAACATGAACGAAACCATATAATAGGGCTTCTTTCTCAGTACATTTCACTTCCAATGCATGCACTGTACTCTGGGATGTTTGTGGCCTTCGATGCTTAATTTATATTAGTCCTATCTTCTGGTCGATATTTCGTGAACAGAAGATTGCTTATAAAAACTTATATATCGTTCTATATAGGTTTTTAAGGTTTTAATTCACTTTTCTATTTGTATTTTTTGTTTTTTTTTTCTTTTGTCATGTTAAGAATCTTAAATTAATCTTTAAGTTTCGTTTGTGTCAACTTTATATTTTAGTCCACTCATTTCTTTTTAAATATTAATCATCGATGTTTGGTTTTGCTATATCCTTTGTTCTTTTGGATTTATGATTTTTTATCTGTATTAACTTTGATTTTCTGGTTTATTTATGGGAGTTTTATTTTATATCACTTGACTTCAGAGAGGATATTTATTAATTAACTTTTTTACTTTATTTGAATTAAACAATTTACAATATGTACCTTTAAATAACCCATGTTTAATAGCACATGTCTGACGATAGTTGTAAACCATTCAATAATTCTCTTACCGGCTATCTCTTCTAAGTCTAATGCTTTGTGCGCAATCTGGTCATTATGGAATAGACTAAGTCCGATATTCTGTACTGTTGAATAAGTTTGAAATCATATTCAGTTGTTTATGAAGAGATCAAGTTTCCCGTTACATAAAATAATTCAATTATAATAACCAAAAATAAAAAGAGCCAGTTAAGTAATAAGTAATGTTTGAAAGAATTATGTTACTCAATTAGACAAATCACATATAAATGATAATTCAATTAGTTTAGAAGTAATTAATGCTGTTTTAGCATAACAATATTTTTAAGTTTGAAGCCATAATTTATTTGTTATATGTGAAAATCGGCGAGAATGATGTAATGCTCAAAATTAATTAATGTTGCAAAAATTAATTTAAACACTTCACAGAGCAAACAGCTGGATTTAAAAATAACAGAAGTTATTTAGGGAAAGGGGTTCAAGAAAAGGCTTTATAAAATTTAGTTAGATTGTTAATTAAAAATTAATTCATATGTAAACATTTTTTTCTTCATAGCATCCGAGCATATTTTAATAACATTGAGTAAACAAAAATTAATGATACACTGCTTAAATATTTTTACAAAATGGCCTAGTATTTCAGCGGTATTAATTTTTACTTGATTTTTTAAATTTTAATTGGTTTTTTAAGTAAGAAAATTTTACAATATTTTATGTATACAAACATCTGCAAAGAATTGCCTAAGAGAATTTATATATTTTTTAAATATTTTTTTTCCTGTTCTTTGTTATATAGTCAAGAATAATTTTTCAAAGAATAACATGAAGCTGAAGAAACCATCTTAAAGCCTTTCAATGCCCCAATATTTCAATTAAGCGACTTATCAACATTCAATATAGTATTTAAAATGAGGGGAAAGCAACAGAAGGGAAAATATATAAACATATTTATATACGTTTTTGCATTAAAATATTTACGAAATGTTCTTTTCGTCATAAAATTTATAAAAACCAGAAAGTGAATGGTGATACATTTTGAAAGATCTAAAATGAAAGCGAATAATAAGAAGTTATTAAGGAATAAGGGGAGTTAATATTTCTTATATTTTATTTTCCGGCCAGTATTGAATAGAGATTGAAATATTTGTACACATTTACATGCTTTTAAGATACAAAATGCTGAACTTCAAAAGATTGTGATAGCGATAATTTGGTTGTAAGATCTTGTCTTCTAAGTCCGACAACTGCCGATGAACACTTTGATTTAATCAAAAATTACTGTTTTGCAAGTTAAATGGAAATTTGATAATTTTTAAGAACAAAAGTCAATGTGAGATGAAAATTTCAAATCAGAGATCTTTACATTCATCTTATGCATCTAAACAAGTTTCGATAATATAAAAACCATTTCAAAATAACTGTGATGTATCTTTTAAGTAGGGCAATAATTTTACCAAGCAAACTTAAGTTTGGACTAATGTTTATTTCATTCAATTTATCAAATAAAAATATACATTTTTCCACATTTAATGATCTTTTTTTGATAATTTATCATCTGACTAAGAAAAAATAGCATAACATAACCTATTTTACTCCCAGATTTATGGATTTAGCCAGCAGTTAAAACTTTCCTAACCAAGAATATGAAATTGAAGTTCTCTGAAATCTCCAACTTAGATGTTTTTGTATAAAATTCTATGCGTTTCAGGCCATTACAGATAAAACTATTAATCTCAATGACCTAGGTTCCTGTTTCCATGAATGTAAACTCAAATAAGAGCACTTTACATTTATAAAAATGATTAAATCACAGAAAACCTATTCTAAAGTATATAAAAATCTTGATGATAGCAAGTGTTGTATATTTGGATGATTTTTATATTAAAAATAAATAAAGTGGTTGGCAGACATCAGGAAGTTTTTTTTAAAAAACCATTAACTAATATTTTTTGAAGTTACAATAAAATTTCCAGATGTGTACAAAGAAAGTAGATTCATATCAGAAACATAAATGATTCAAAATTTTTGGTAATATTATCAGGGTTATAACAAATCTAGAAATAAAACAGTAATCAATGTTCCATATAATATATATAATATATAAAATAATACATTTAAATATAATAATTTTCTACTCTTATGTCTTAATTTATGTAATTTCTTATGTCTTAACATCTGTAATTTCCTATCTTATGTAATAACTTTCTTATCTTGTTTTTCTTGTTATTGATATAGTTTAGTTTTTAAACTAAAATTCAATGTACATAAGGATTATTTTAGATGATACTTGTTGGATTTCAAATTTGTACAGATGATGAGAAGGTTATATGAAAATCGGCATCTGTCTCTTACCAAAATTTCATCTCTTGTAGAGAAGACATTTTATGCTTGACGAGTAATATATCTTCATAAAACAGATCTTTGGTTGAAGCTGGTTTCCAACAAATGACTCTCCCATTTTAAATGGTATTAGAAATTATTATAATTACTGTAATAAAAACTATTATTATCAGCAGGACCATCAATTTCATTTGCCAATAAATGATAATATGGAATTTATGACGGCACGTATTATGCAAGAAACCGTTTATTCCTTTGTATCGAGTTAATGAAAGTATCCTGGGGATAAAATAAACAATAGAGCGTTTTTTTTCTGTCAGCAAAAAGGCAGAACATTGGCCTGAAAATCGAATCAACTATTTTATTTAAACAGAAAAAGAAGTTAGACATGCTGAGACAACGTTTTTCTTGCATCAACACTAGCTGTGCATAAAAGCTCTCTTTTGTAACGAGGTTTAATCAGAGGGAACGCACTTCTTACAAACTTTATCTTCAGCCTATAATTTTGGAAGGCCTTAATGGTTATTGCAAATCATATTAATAAAGCGTAGAACATAGTAATTATGGAGGTAATGGGGAACTAGAACTTTATGGCTATTTATAGATTTTCTAATAAGACGCACAGCATCAAAAGGTTATACACCGGTTTCTATTTAAATACGAGTTTACTTAACATCATATTCCAAATGGCACTCTCTATCGATGCAAGTTTCACAAAAATATTTGTATATATTAAAATATTAAAAAAGTAGCAGCTGGAATACAGTGTTAAAACATAAGGACAAACATTTACATTTCATTATTCAGTAGAATTTTATATTATATAAGCATTCTATAATTTGAAAGGGGAAAAAAAAACTAGTGAAACTAAGTTGGACAAATTATAATATTTTCTTTACACTTATGTCTATAACAGCCCTTATTTATATATTATATTTAATGTTATTAAACAACTTTAAAATTGTAAAACTTTGAATAGATGTTAAAGAATTGGCAATAAGGAATTAAGCCCGTGCCCTGCAGTGGACCATGAATGGATAACTAACTATATTAGACAATCTATGTTTACTTTTTTAAATTTAAAAGAAAATAAATAACTTTCATAAGAATTTTTTTTACGTACAGACTATGCAAAATGCAAAGTCCTGCAATAACTTATTTGAATTAATTTTTATTTCTAATACGATATAAGAAAATTGTATACCAGAATGTAATTTACAATTAAATCTGAATTCTATCCCTTGGTTTCCTTGATGATTTAAATGATAATTCTAAAGCTTCTACTTCAGTAAAATATTAAGTAGTTATGTATTATAATAATTAATGTAGAATATGCTAAAGCGTATGGTTTGAAATCCACATTTTTATCAGTTGAATCTACTTGGTACCTTCCTTAAACAACAGATTAAGTATTTTTTATGCTTATGACATAGCACAAAAATGTTCAGAGAAATTGAATCGGCACAATTTATGCTTGGTATGAATATCAGTGAAGACACTTCTTAGAATCAGTGTAAACGCTGCAGTAAACAGAAAAACCTGCGCAATGGGAATTAAAAACTAACATTTTTAATTCCGCTAATCTCCACAACCGAATGTGTATGTGTGTGTGTGTGAAGCAATTTTAATAGTATTAATATTATTTGAGAATAGCATAAAATATTCGAATATTCATCAGCTGCTTTAAATTTTATTATTTAATCATTTGCTAAAAATTAAATTAATGTAAAAAAGGATATTTACAATTAAAGATGAATATCCAGAAAAGCAATATTTACAATGAAATGTGAATATCCTTCGAATCAATATCCTAGGAAATATTACTCGGAAAACTAATATTGTGCATTTTAACTATTGTATATTCAAATAGGGGTCACGATTGCTCAGAATAAAATTTTTACCGTCGAATTTTGCCTGAGATTTGCTTATAAATGGCCATGGTAAGGATACTTTAAAAGTAATACTCGAATCACAAATTTATGTTTAAGCCCTTAACTTTTAATCTTAAGAAACATCAAGTAATTCTAATTTTTAATCATGATTGCATATCTACTAAAAAGACCGGTTTCTTTTGTTATGTATAAATGCGTATGTGTATGTATATATGTACAAAACCCATTGCTTGGTTAACAAAAATTAAAACGAAACCAACTAGGTCGAAAAAAATATTGAAATTTTAAAACGCTGCATTTTTTTCATTACTTTCGGTTAATTTAGAAGTTAATTTGAGTAATACGTTTTAAAAAAGCAGTTCTGAAACATTACAAAACATTTTTTTTATCAAAACTGAACCGTAATGTGAATTCAATATATGAATTTATTTTTGAGAAAACACACATCATACTCCATCGATACTGTTATTGAAATGCTTTTCGACACTTAATTTAAAATAATGAGATACATTTCCCCTTAGGTTGATGTTTACTGTTTCTCTTGATAAAAATGAAAATTCCATTTCTATTGTTTCAGGGGAATTTTAAAGCAAATATCTGAAGCGAGCAAATCTCATTAATCGCATTCCATTTTTATTTCAATTTTCACGTCGTTTCTAATTAATGAATACTCTGCTAGTATTTTTGGATAACTAGGGGGTACAAAAATATATTTATTTCTTAGTGAATCGCAGTTAGAGTAAAATAAAAAAATAAGCATAATAGGAATAAAAATAACGTATAAGGAGATTTCTCAGAAAAAAATGTTTTAGAAAGATGAGAAAACATAGAGATTTCTTCTTTAAGTCATAGTTGGGAATAATTTAATTCTGTATGATTTGTAGCATTTTTGTTTTGATATCCTTTTTGAAATTTTTAACAGATTTTCTTGAAACAAATTTATTTGAAAAGGCAGCCTATTTTAGACAAACATGCGTCTAAAAGTTCTATTAAATGATATATTGGAAAACATGATTAATAAATCAGAAGTAAAGGTTTTCAGCCAACATTAAATGTCATTGATTTATGAGTAATTAAAGGTGTCCCAAAATTAATGCAATATTTGAATTTGTCACCATTCGTACAATAGCGTTTGCAAAACTATTAAAAACCATTTGATTGATGATAGTTTAGAATTAATAAAAATATAACATTTCGAGATAGAACAACTTTGTAATTGGTGAAATATATTTAAAAAATAACTAAAGTCTGGCTGCCGCATTTGTGAATTTGGGAATTTGCCCCTACATGCTGCTTTTTAACAGTATTTGAATTATTTTGATGGGGTTATTTGAAGATAACGGTTTATGTAAAGAAGCCCGCAAGCATGCGTGCATTGAAGGAGAAAACTCAAAGCTGCATCAGTTGAATTCAGCTACATTTATGCAAAATGGCCATGTAAAATTCAGATAAAAGAGTGCGTAAGTGCTAGCAAAGCCGTTTTTCCTATGTATAATTCCATATATAACCCTATATTGTGTACTTTAGGTTCAATGTAAATAAAGATAAATTATAAAAAAACAGTGTTTTAATTTAATTCGAACCTTGAATTAGCATATTGTTCGAAAACGTCATGCTCCATTTTTACAAACCTTAAACTGCCAGCTGTGGAATATTTCTAAAAAATAGGATTGCTACTACTTTACTTCACGAATTGTGTTTAGTTCAAATTGTGGGTTAATTTTTAATATTCATATTTTAATTTCTTTTTAAACTAGTGTAATTAAGTAGTTGTCTTTTGATATCGGTAGCGATGAAAATGATATCAACCTGAAATTCCTCTTAGGGGTTTTCATGATAATGACAATCTTCTAAGTGTTGTGAACATAATTTTGTACTTGAATATTTTTTTTGAAGAGTAATATTTCAATTTCATTTCAAAACGTTTTTTTATTGTTCCGATATAATCAATACTTTGCTGCATGAAACGAGGAAATGTTAAATAATGTGAGTTTAGATTTCTATATGGGTTTTCCTAAATTGAATTCTCTAGAATGTAAATTTACTCACTTCAAATTAAGCCTAATCATAAAGTAATAAGGCTTTAAATGCGTATACATTTCATTGACTTTCAATCATTTCAATCGCTTTATCCACCAAAGTGTTCTCAAATTATGCGAATTTTAAGCCACCTAATAATTTTAAAGCTGCCAAGCCCTACCGAATAAAATTGGCATAAAATAGTTTCGAATAACTCTTAAAATTTAAGAAGGATAAGTTATGCGACGTAATCGAAAATCGATTTTAAAATGATATGCTTCTCGAAGATATTTCTGTTCGACACTAAGTTTACAGAGATAATGACAAATGCTGGACGCAGTATGCATGATGGATCGCTATTCCTGAAGACGTTGATCTTTGAAATAATAATAATAATAAAAAAACTCTGCTATATTAAGTTTTTCTCCCCACTTCAATTAGTGACTTCTGATAATTCTTTCGGCGTTAGTGGTATGCGAAAGCTTTCAGTAATCTCGGACACAGAACTTATTGAAGCGAAATAGATGGAGACTAGTTTTTGATTTTATTATTTCGTTTGGCTTTAAGTGATTGATGCTGAAAACGTATTGCGCCAGATATCATTAATCTTCCTTTGTTGATTACTGATTGCCGAAAAGAAAGAAGAAAAAGAAGAAAAAATACTCAACTAGAAAAGGGTCTTAAGAGGAATGCGTGATAGAAAATTGCCTTCAATGAAGAAATAAAAGAAAAGAAAAACAACACATTTTTCACCTTTTCTTTCACAATTTCCTTTTATCCCCCCCCCCTCTTCTTGTTTTTCATTTGGCATTGGTAGTGATGAAAATGATATCGACAAGACATTCCTGTTAGGAATTTTTTCACGATAATGAAAATCTTCTACGGTGTTGTGAGCATTATTTTCGGCTTGAAAATTAGATGCAAGTAGTAAGTTCTGGAATCAATTAATATGCAAGACAAATGTGAACTTCAATAAGGATTGAAGAATGCTCAAAGGTATTTAGTAGTTTTTATCAGTGATTTTATAAATTTTTAACCTTTTATTAAAATAATATGTGACAATAGATATATTTTAAATTTCAATAGAAATGTTCAAAACAAGAGGGAAGAAAAATACCATCATTATCATTAAAGTAAATGCACATGCGTAGATCCATTGATATTCTTAAAGGCAGAGCCCAGAATGGCCAGTGCCTTCTTTTGAATTCTGCACATCCGCATTCCGTATTTTACAGTAATGTATCATGCCTCTTTGGGTAGTCAAGTAGTATGTCTTACTGACTCCATCCATCTCATTGTCTTTCTACCCCCTTTTCCTACTTGATAGACGCTTATGTAAAAGTCTTTTTATAATTTCGAATCATCATTCTTTCTAAATATTTGGGCCGCGGTGGCCTGGTGGTAAGGTCTCGGCTTCGGAACCGGAGGGTTTCAGGTTCGAGACTCGATTCCACCGAAGATCCGTCGTGTGAGGGGGTCTCTTGCACGTTAAATCTGTCAGGCCAAAGTCCTCCTGCTGGTGTGGCGTGGTGTGGAGAGGGGGGTGCCACTTCAGGTGTCGTCCTCGTCATCTGACCGTTGTTCAAAATTACGAGGTCCGTCCCAAAATAGCCCTCGTGTTGCTTTAAAACGGGACGTTAATCTAACTAAACTAAACTTCTAAATATTTGAGCGGCTTAGTTCATCTGATCTATTTTTAGGAAACTTTAAAATATCTGATTCTCTAAAGATTTTATTTAGCTCAAAGTTATATTTTGCTCTCCAAATATAGTTGATAATACGAAGAAAGGCTCGCAGAATTTGTCATTCGAAAATGGCATAAAAATAATACGCTATACAAAAATATTTCTATAATTCTATTGTGTTTTGAAAGGATTTGAGGTTTATGGCACAAGTACCGAATTTGGTCATACTGTGCAAAACATTTGCTAAAACCTTTTATGAAAATGTTAAAAATTGTAGAACACATGTAGAGAAATTGGTATACTATAAATACCAAGTAGCAAAGAAGTAAAAAATTTAAATCAATCCATTTAAAAGGAATTAATAAAGCTAGATAAGATGCAAAAATCAATGTTTAAAATTTTTTTAAAAATGTTTTGAAGATAATGTTCCACTGTTTTACACATGTTTAAGTTGACATAACCTATAATGCTTAAAAACAAGGCACTCTGTTAAAATATAAATGGCGGTAAAATCGATCTGGCATACTGAACAAGTTGAAAATATTTACCAAACAAAAAGTGTTTATGAGTGGAACAGCTGTGCCCGATACGAAGTCGAGTCAATTTGAAGTTTCTCTCCCTAGAAGAATGACAATGCATGATTTAATGAGGTGCAATTTATTGGATACTTGAAAGTCCTAAAATATTTGCCATGATAAATGAAAGTAAGGAGAAAGATGTTTCTTCACATGTTATGAAATTAAAAAAAATACTCTTTGTTTTTTACAGCAACAACAACTAGTACAATTTAAGATTCAAAGGTATTTTAAATGTCAATGATTAATATATATGAAAAAATATTTTTTTCAAGAATAAAAAACAATCATTTGGAAAAAGAATTTCGATGAATTTTAGAGTAACCTTTACACATGTATTTATTTATTAATGTGAAATAGAATTGAAGGGGCACAAATTGCAACATCCAAAATGACAGCTTTGTGCTTATTTCTTCATTCTCGATAGGCAACTTTAGAGAAGGGAGAAGAATTTTCAGGCATTAACCATCGAGCCGCATATGCTGCGACAGGATGGCAATCAGTTGATTTTTTGTTGCATCCTGCGTTTTTCGCAGTTTAGGGTGTTTAATTTTGTGATTACAGATTTTTATAGTATTACATTATTATCTCTTAACATATATTAGCAGTTCACTTTGTCACAAATATATTTCAACATATTTACAAACATCACTTCTAAATAGTGCTTTTAAAGTATTACACTTTCAGTGGATTAATGCTATTTGATTTTTGAAACTTGGGACGATTTTTTTTCCTTTCATTTGTGTAAAAGTCAAACTTTCTTTAATGTCTTTCCATTAATCGAATTGTTATTCGGGTTCAAAATAATGCGTACGTTCTTTAGTTTTTAATTAAAACTATTTCAAATTCTAACTACTCAAACTGTTTTAATTTAAACTATTTCGCACTGAAACCTGCATAAATGTTGTTCAAAATATTGTGCTGGTATTTAAAAATATTGAATTAATGCATTGCTAAGACGTGTATTTAGAAACTATGAAATACAGTGATAGAGAAAACATTTGAGAATATTCCTATAATATTCATGCTCATCGATTAGGTAAAATCCAGTTTTCATTTTCTAATGTTCATAAAAGGTTTTAAATCATTATTATTGGTTTATTTTCTTAATATGAGAGGATTTCTAAATTTCAAAAAAATAAATTAATTACACATAATAATATATTTTCGAGTTCACTCAATCGATTTAAACAGGAAATATTTGTATGGTATTATTTGTCCCAAAGTTTACAGAATAATCCATTCAATTGAATAGCATTTGCAGTTAAATTTAGTTTCACATTCACCTATATTATAATGAGAATCGTGTTAATTCAATCAATGTGATCCTTCAATACAGGAAATGGGAAGAATGGTTTAAAAGATATAGAACTCAAAACTATATGAATGGTAGAATTAATCAAAGAATCGGTACAGTGTTATGTTTCCTGATTCGCACTTCGTAAATTCGTATTCTTCTTCTTTGATGACACATGGTGTTATATATATATATATATATATATATATATATATATATATATATATATTCCTCACAATAAATTTTAAATATTAACAAAATAAAATATTATGTAGAGTTCATAATAATGGGGCAATGAGACAACATTTTACTAAGAATTTCATCTATTAAATTCCCTTAATACTGAATATAGACAAAATAATATTTTTGTAGATTCACATAGAAACTGAATACAAAAATTCAGCCTCGTTTATTTCTTGATAGAGAGTGTAGATATTACACCAATTTTGCAAAAGAAAACTGGAATTTTCTATTAAAATAGTAAGATACATACTACTTTAATATTTGTGATGAAATATAAGAATTTCTCAGTGGCGTAAACATCATTTTTCTGTTATATTTTGCCTTTTTCTCAAAACACAGTTTCTTTTCTACCTGATTAAACCGTAGCGTTACTTTGCAACAAATTGGATAAACTTCACGACTTTTAAAATAGACATTTACCATTCGGAAACTAAAGACATCTGGGGATAAGGGTTTACCGTTCCAAAACAAAAAACCCGATCCGTCTTACTATATCCGGTTAGCTACAGCCAGTGCGAAATATTGCTACGGTCCTGTATTAAATTTTTTTAACAAGGTACTCTGTAGTTTTAAACCTCGTAAAATGGAGTTACAGCTCAAAGTTTTTATAGCCTTTCTCGCGCGAAGTAGGCTTTAATAATATTTAGTTCAATTTCTTTCTTTTATTTAAGCCCAGTTCAGGGCTTTTCGCTTCTTCCTTTTGTTTAGAGAATTTCGGAGCGAGAAAAATTTCATCTCGGAACTTTTATGCATCTAATTTTCTTTCTTTCTAACTTACTTTTTTCTGCTTTGTTTTTAGTTTCACTTTATTTTTTCACCTTCTGTTTTATTTGTTCTCCTTTTGTTTGGTTCCTGATGAACACACAGGTGGAAAGACCGGGGGAGATGCGTCCGAATTGAAAATCCTCCTCCGCAGAAAGTGCTTTTTACAAAGCAGTCGCGTTTAATAAGCTTTTCAAACAACGTGGGAAGCCATTCGACTAAAGGGGAACTAAAGTAAAAAAAATAGTAAAGGAGCTAAAGGACAAAGGAAATGCATTCGAAAATGCATTTTCTCACTTTAGTAATGTATCTTCCAAGCTTTTATGTCTATACCTACTAAAATTTTAGAGATTTTTTTTTCACTTCTATTTTGCTGTTTGCTTCCATTCAACATCAAAATGCTTTTGTTTACCGAAACTGAATGTGAATACATTACCTTGACATTAATTAATTAGAAAATTTAATTGAGTCTCAAATGTTTTTGCATCATTTTTAAATAAGCTCAAATGCATTCAAAGAGGTGAACACTGTCTTTCACAATATTTAAACATTCGTGCATACTTTCAGAAGTTTCCTGTTTTTTTCTTTTGAAAATATTGGAGTATGAAATAATTTATTTATGTGGTATCTTTTTTGAGGTATTTATTAAATAATAGATGGCTATTAATAAATAATTTCTATATTTTAATGACTTAAAAATTTAGTTAATTAAGTGAGAAAACGGTCACACTAACGAAATATTTAATAATGAAGTTAATTGAAATTCATTATTATATAGAATAGATTAATATATCTAAAAAATTATCTTTTGAACTACGAAGGCTTTATGATCGCAGATTATCTTCATTAATAAACATTTAATATTTTATCATTTTTTCTATTCACTGTCTGTTGTCAATATAAATCTATGATACTTTTAAGGAATGCTACCTTGTTATAGAAGAAATTTAATTTTGTTTAGAGTTAGATAATTTAAATTAGGAATTACAGTGTAGTGCTTCATAGTTTTCATGCTACTTAGAAAAGAAAAGCAAATCATTTAAGGTTTGGAAAAAGTAACAGAAGTGGATATTTCTAATAGTTTTGTTGAAATATCGTATTAATAATTTCGTTAATGAGCGGATGAAATTATCTAAAAAAATGTATTATGTTGTTGTTGTTTTTTTCATTTCAATACATAAAAAAATGTTTATACTTTACTTTAAGAAATAAGATTTTTCAAAAAATGTGTAGTTGAGGTTAATTGTCATAAAGTTTGAGAATTTTCAGAATTAAAAAAATGAAATCACATGATCATCTATAAATATAAATGAATGTCATAAATATTGTTAATTACACCATTTATAACACATGAGCAGCTGCACCGATTTTAATCAAATTTGTACTTTTGGATTCGTCCCAGCTCTGGATAGCAGAATAACCATTAAAATATCGTAAAAGTTAACGGAAAAAAAATCAACAACCAAATCAATTATGATAGAAATCTGAACAGTTCTTGAGTTAGAAATGGTATAACTAAACTTTTCATTGATTGTTATGCGATTCTGAAGTTCGTTGGGTCAGGTAGTCCTTTATAAATACGGTAGTGGCGTTCTTAATATGGCGAATTTATAACACCGATATATCTAAAACGTTAATGTGCAGTCTATTTGTAAATCGTCTTTTGGCAATTGCAATCGAGTTTGTATTGTTTCCATTTTTGCCTCAGTGTAAAAACTGCGACAATGCACATTTTTTGTCGAGGGGGGGGGAATCGAGAGGCTACATAATATGAAAATCATTCACAAAAAAGATATAAGAAAAAAAAACGATTAGAGATTTGTACGTTTTATTTTACAGAACGAAGTTTCCGTACAACAGGAGAAGAAGACAGATGACAATAGTTGCTACAGCATTTTGATTTCATCAATTTTTTGTAAAGCTAACCAAACAAAATACACTGCAATTATTTATGAAGTCTAAGTTAAATGTGATTAAGGTATGATGGGACCTTTTCATTATAAGATGGATTAATCAAGGTTGATTCACTGACATGACTAAATCTTAATAATATCCGTCGTCTTTGGCGATTGTTTCAGTACTATTATTCGTACTTCGACCATTTTGATGAAATGAATTTTATCTGAACTGGAGGAAAGAAGGAAAATCAATTTTGTTTCTAAAAAATTATAGAATTATATACATCTCTTGCTTTTTAAAATTTAAAAATCTTACCAGAAAATTAAAATTTTAGAAATTGAATGTTTAATTTTTAGAAATTGATAGGAAATTCATGCTAATTTTATAATATTGAAGTTTACTTTTAGTAATGAATGTATTTCTCATGCCTTGTTACTATCAGAAATGTTATATGATAGGTAAACAAAGCGACGTCTAATCACTTAATAATTCCCAGAAAATCACTTGTAGATTGATAATCAAATCATAATGTCGACTCTTTTTCAACAACATGAGATGATTCCTAAATGTCTTCTTCCAATTAAATCCAAATTCTTATTTTTTTTTTTTTGTTGAAGAAAATGCAATATATTGAAATCTATAAACATGGATAATTATTTTTAAATGCACAAATAATAACCGCAACATTTCTTGAAGTAAAGATTAATTTAGATATTCATCGGAAGAGGATTTCCAAATAAGCAGTAGGAATAATAAAAACAGATAAATAGCAAAAAATGTGTTGTAGTAAATAATAATCTGCAAAGAAACTGTTAAAACAATCTAAAATTAAATATGAAAATCAGAACGCACCATTCATTAAATATTTTGGAACAGTTGGAGTTAACGAAAGCAATTCATGTAATTTCTGAGTGCATTTTAAGAAACGGGTTTTATGCAATTAATTACGTGCATAGCTAAATTATAAAAAATCTAAAATTCATGTAATTCTTTTGGTAGTGTCAAACTTAGTCGTTCTTGTCTAAAACAAATCTGACTTGATATTTTTTTAATGTTTTTAATGTACAAATATAAATTCTTTATCAAATACTTTTATTGGTTGTTGTACAGATATTCAAAACTAGCTGTCATAGGATGTATCAATTCAAATTTTGTATATGCGCGTCTGAATTATTTTAAAATTTCTTGATTTCTGAAATTTTTTAAAAATTTATTTTTGAATATTGAATTATATACAAAAAGAAGTCATGTTACTAAATGCAACATTCATTATTGCCCTTTAAGGTCCCTTTTTAGTTCATTGTATTCTAAATTTTTTCTTAAATATTCAAAAGTGTCAAGAATTTAGCTATACGGTTGTTATAATATTTTAATCATTTTTAATATACATTCATTTAATTTGTTACTATAGTTTCATTAATGTTCTTAATTGAGCAATTTATAACATTTTTGTCATTAACATCAAATAATTAAGTTCGTTAAAATATTTTCATCATTCACAGATTTGTCGTGCAATCATCAAATGTCTTGCAAGCATTTCAAATTAACGAAAAAATTAATCCCTGTTTATTGTATAACTTTGGGAATTTAAAGTAAAAATTATAAAGCATTCCTTATCATTTGTCTTCAACCATTTAATGATTTTATAAAGAGCTTTATATTTGCAGGTATTATCTTTGTAACCAATTCCACATAATGGAGTATTTTGAAAAAAACATTTAAATTATGGCTCAGTTTTTTGAATTAAATCATTTGAGTGTACGAGTTTGCTTTATATGATTTTTCTTAACTATTTTTTTTTCATTATTAAGAAAGTAAAACTCTTATAAGAGAAAATATGAAAAAAGGATACTGCACAGAATCATGACCATGGATTCAATACAATAAATTAAAATTTTGCTGTACTTTAGTTTATAAATCATTATATTTTACATATCTGGATTATATATATTTATAACTTTCTAACATCCTGTCCTTTTAAGTTGCCATCACTTCAGACATTTTTAGTGCTATAAAACAAGATTGAAGCGTTTATCTTATCCAATCAGATTCATACATTTTGTCAAAGTTTATTTAAATAAATAAAATACAATCCACAACTGTAACAAAATTCCATAATTTAAATAAAATAAAGAATTTCTGTAATGTATTAAAGATCTCATCATTCAAAACATTTACTATTAAGATGAAATATTCATGGCATAAAATGAGAGGTAATTCAATAAAGAAATCAAGAAATCCTAAGAATGCTTATAGTAAAATTCCAATAAATTAATTAAAATATTTGTCAGATTTATGGCGAAATTCCGTGACATGAGCCAATTCAAACAAAATTTTACAAGTAAACATCTCGATTTGATTCATGAATATAATCAAACTATTTCTCAATCTAATTTCTATTCTATACTAAACCAGTTCTTTTGCATACCATTTTAGTGGATATTAATTCCTTAGCTGGTTGCATTTTTCTCCATAGATATCGAAATAGTAGAAAGGTCAATGTCATCAAGAAATTCAATTATGTGCCTGGCATTTTGATTTTCAGATAATGATTTTCTGAGATTATCAGATAATGCATATTTTGAAGTGCAACTAAATGCATTTCCCTCATCCATTTTGTATTTGTCATTATGGAAATGAAATAAAATGCATAACCAAAGCGTACATTGTTATCCTAATGAATACATGCCTGCGATCTCTGGGAAAAATGGTTGTAAAAGAGGAAGCGCATCATTAACGAATGATTCATTCGCTTCTAAATTGAATTGAAATTACAAATTGTTTTTAGAGACATTCCCCTCTTTTTTCTTTTGTTAGATCGGTCTTCCAACAAATGATTCCAATATCATGTTAATACTATGACATAAAATGATTAAAGGGACACATTTATGTTGCAAGTTATGGATGATGAATATGTTAAATGCTTTTTTTTTAAAGAAAAAAATATTTTGAAGGAACTGGGACATTCTGAAATATAAAATCGTCGAAATTTGATTTGTAAATAAGGGTATTTATTTTGAAAGCAAACATTAAAATTGATGCAAAATTTAAGACAAATAATTTTTTTAATAAATATGCTGTTTGTGAACATAAACAATTATATTGGGAATACGAAAACTTTCTTAATTTAATATAAGTAGAAGGGGCGTCCAAGGAAAAGATGCAAAATGATATTCTGGTAATGAAGACTTTATTCAAAGTAACACCAAAGGTCTAAGCATAGCGATCTTATTCCTAAACGAGAAGAATTCCTTGTTCCCAGAACTCCCGTGACCCTGAAGAGATTCAGTTCCACCGGAACATCATTGAAGTGCGCCATCTGAGTTAAAGAGCTTCCCTTTCAAATGTTTCTTCTGGGGACCTAACACAAGAAATTCTCTTTGCGTCATATCCGATCTTCTTCTTGCATACAACCGACCACCCACTGAACGTAGCAGTATCGGTCTGTAGGTCGAGCCGCTACCACTTGAACTTTGCCAGTCCATGTGAGTGGCACTGGAGACGTGTGGACTCACTTTATAGAGCAGAACCACACTTTCCTCGAGCAAACCCGGTCTTTTGTTCCTGATGGCACTGCTTAGTCTTCGAAGAGTCTTTTCAATCGTCAAATTTTTTAATATGAACACCACCCTGTCTTCATATGCACTGCCACATCAATTGGATGGCGATCTTTATAAGAGCCTCTGCTCTCTCCTGTGTATGAGGAAGGCCACGCATGATGCGATCTACACCGTATACTCTAATCGTATCCCTAGATGCCTCGCTACGTTCTCCCATGGAGGTGTAGGCTAATATGTTGATCGTTACGTTGTTAAGACGTTTCGTACCTTTTCATTTGAACATCCCTAGTAGTAATATTAGCAATTTCTTTTCAAAATACAGCAAATAACAAGTTGAAATAAAAATAAATATTTAATTAAAATAGAATTTCAAAGATATTTTGATATGGACGTGAGCTACATCGAGTGCCAAATTGTTGTCAGCTAAGAAATAGAAAACTTTCTCCTGTTTTAATTAAGAAGAAAATTTAATATAAGGAATAATTATGAAGATAAAGTTCCTCATTCCAAATATATTTTACATCCTATTTACATTCTTGCATTTTCTTTAATAAATATATTCATTAAAAGAAAAAAATTAAAGTTATTCTTCCTATCAATAAATCAAATATGATTCGTGGCAGGATAAAATTCAGGAAGTATAGATAATTTATTTTCATTTAAAAATAACTATAAAAATGTGACAAAATATTTAATGTTTTGTAACTTAAAAGTTAAAAAAAATTAAGCATGCTGCTACTCAAAACCAATAAAAATAGCTTTAACAACATAAGTATTCTTCTTTAAGATTTCATACAATGGCAATGAGAAAAATTATGCTCAAATTAATTAGTGAAGAGCATGTTTATAGAAACATAAAATGAAATTCTACATTGCTAACATATGTCGTATAACTAACTGTATGTTTCAAAGCTAATTTATTAACTTTCTGTTCTTAAACCTTAAAGTAAGTATATGTTTCTTTAATCAGTATAAAATTATTTTATAAGAAAACTTTATTTGCTTTTGTTCTGAATGAATTTCCTGTGCTGAATGATGTTGAATATATCTAAAAAATATAAAAGAAAAGTTCTTTGAATTTATATTTTTCATTTTTTGAATTAATATCAAAATTCGAAATTAAACTGTTGAAATGTTCATCATTATATATATATTCTTATATTACGAACCAAAATACAGAATTTTTGGATTGAAATTTTTATTGAATTTAAATTTTAGATATTAATATCCAAGTGCACATAGATTTTTGAAAACAAATTGTGTAATGTACAGTCTTCTTTATTGTTCAGTTGGATTATGATAGGAAGACATGATAATACCAGATATAACAGAAAAAGAAAAGTAGATGATGGTCAGTCCTTTGTAATTTTATTTTAGGTGAAAGAAAATTAGTTGATGGTATGCAATTAGAAATAAAATATAAACTGTACTAATTGTAAATAAATAAGCTATTTTAATCATAAAAAGTGGATATGACTAAACCAATAAAGAAGAAATAATTTCTTTGTAACTCCATGACTCTTATTTTCTTTCATAATGAGTATTTTGTTCATACATCATGCTATTATTGGAAAAGTATTATTCTCATTATTGGCTTTCACATAATGCATATTTCAAAGCTAATAACTAGCATTTAATTCATATTTCACTTTGACTTCGTTCCCTTTTCCATGATATTTTTTTCTTTTTTTAATTCGACTCATAGTTATAAGTTTTTAAATTTACGTTTAATTACTGCTGAATTATTTTCTTTTAATTAAACACTAATGAATAAAATGAAATGCTTGAACTGAGAATTTGTTAAAAATTCTTTAGCTTTCAGTGTTGTTTCTATAAAATAATCTACTGAAAATTTGATTTAATCTTTTCAATATCATACAAGAAGAGTTTGATTTTTTGAAGGGTATTTTATTCTTAGATATATGAGCGCAGAAAAATTAGTTTTTTATCATATATCACTTGAAGCACTCTCTCTATTTTTTTTAAATAATCAAGAACTAAATAACTTAAATTTCAGATAACGTTCTTTAAAGATAGAAGATCTACATTTAAAAAATAGTTTTTATTTATATTTTTCATACTAATGTGAAATTTCCTAATTATAAAAAGTATTGGATATGTTTCATGAGCAAGTTTATGAAAAAAGTTGTAGAATACCAGTTTGGAAAAAGATGCAGCAAGTTTCAGAGGAAAGATCGGAAGGCTTTCCCCAAACTTCCTTCCCTTTTAAACCTCAATGGATTTAATTTCCGCGGAAATTCTTCGTGATTTAATTACAGAGACGAGATCGTTCCGGGTGAGATTTTTTCCCCATTTCACCCCTTTCCCCAACAACTCTCACCCTCTCCCTCCCTAACTTTATTTCTCTGCAGTTAAAGTCACAGTGAGAGAGCTGCACTTGCCATAACTGAGAGTAAAAGGATTTGGACTGAAAGAGAGAGGAAAAAAATGGTGTTAGGGTGGGAGAGTTGTGGAAGTGCAATGAAAAGAACCACACTCTAACCACCTCACACATTCTTCTCCCTCCCATCCCCAGCCTGGAGAATTCTTGAAGATGACTTTATGAGCTGCAAATCGCCAACGAGCAGGGCTGTTATTAAAGTATCCTGGAGCAGACTTCTCCTTCTCTAATGACATTTGAGAAATTTTAATATCGTATTTATGGTCAAATAAAGTGGTTGTGACCTGCGGTGCACCCTTTTGAAAATGAGTCATTCGATTTATTTTTTATTTTCTTTCAGACCTCAAGAAGTTTGTTTTTGATTCTCTTAGAGCTGTAAAAAGATTGGTACTGAATTTTTATACTCGTTCATAAAACTTTTTTGGGGGGGCGATTTTCAATTTCGCATTCATTTCAAATGTTTTGATATAAAAATTAATGATTGCAGAATTTTTATTCGCATTTAATGATTTTGTTCGCCATAGTTCGTTTGAAATTCTTTTAAATTGGTTGAGACTCCATTCAGGTGAAATTTTCCTGCAGATTTAGCAGCCAGTAAATAATCGTCAAAATATACTTTTTTTTTTCATAAACGTAATGAAAAATAATTAAAGTAATGAAGGAAGAAGTATTGAAAAAAAAAATTCTGCAAAATGATTCTGAAATAATAAAATATACAACTCTTCAACTTCATTTTTCTTCTTTCTTATCGTAGTCTTAGTACTTTCAAAAATTATCGTAACGATGTCACATAAAGAAGTCTCTAGAAGAGGAAGCTATTCAATCTTGTTATTAAGTTAGGGAAGTTATCATTATTATTTTTTATTAATAATAATGACGTAGTCTGGAAACATTTTATACTTTTAAATGGTTAAATAATTTATCAATATTCTTAACAAATCTTGGTATTTTATTTTTTGATGTTTATTGAATCAGTTATTAATGTACAATCATTTAAACACTTATTGTTTATGTTTATATTTTGCATTTAATAACATGCATGTGGCTCATTTGGTATTTATGACTTGATTTATGTTGAATTGAAAAAAAATTAAATTTTAATTTGGGATTAAATTATTTCATCGACTACAATTTCATTTTTGGAAGGAATTATAAAAATTACAAACAATTGCTCTGAAACTTAATAACGTTTCTATTGATTTTTCTGCAATGAGTAAATTATAATTTCTATTTTACTATTTTTGATTCAGTTGAATGCAGTTTAAAAGTCACAATAAGGCATTATAACGAAGTCTTTAATCAGAGATTTGTAGTTTCTAAAAGAAACCTTTTTGTACCAGGTTTGGTTAAGGACACAGTAAAAGAAATCAACTGTTATTGGAGATGGAAATGTGCATGTATGCCATCTTCATCTCACAATAACAATCAAATAAATCAAAACTGTGATATTGATGTAATTAAACTACTTTTAACCAAAAAAAATTACATGGTATGTTCAAAGACTAGTCAAAAAAGTAATGAACATTAGTTTGGTGATGTCAAGCACTGCAAAAAAGGAAATTTATTGGTGAAACTATTGTTAGCAGTCTTAAAATCTGAATTTTCTAGTGCTGCTGTTAAACCAACACACGCAATCAAAGTACAATGCGTTTCACCAACATAATTTTTTTCTTGGCTGATCATGACAATTATTTAAAATAAAGGATGGAATTTCCGGAAATTGTAACGAGAAGGCGGAGTTTGGACAGCCATAAAGTACGGGTTTTTCTTTGAAGAAGAGGAAGAGATTTCTTGGATGCTGTATGACTCTAAATAAAAGAATTGTCTGAAAATTCTACTCTCTTTTTTTGATTGATCGAGATCAAGTCATTGCAACGAAAAAAAGTGCAGTAGCTTATGAGGGTAAAGACTCTTGAGTACCCGAAGGCAGAAATCTGACTTCTAGCTCAAATGAAAATGAAACACACATGCAGTCCGTTTTTACAGGTGTAGGGTTGCATTCATACATTTCACAGATAGGGCGCAGGAGAGCAACCATGCCTGAACTGGGATTTCCAAATCATGGGAAAGACACGCTATCTTTGTGCCAGAAAGTCGGGGTTACAATACAATGTAACAAATAAATCATGTACAGACAGACAACGCATTTCAAAAATGACCGAATGTTATAAACTATGATATTTCATTTCTAGTTATATCAATCTACGATAAATAGTGCACTGTTTTCTGACAAAACTTCATGCATACAGCCAAATCTTTGTACCAAAATTTCCTCCAATAGATAGAATCGAGCAAGAGCTGGAGCCAATAAAGTTGAATAACACATTTTCGCTTTTCTTGCTAACAACCCCCACATATTATATACTTTTAAACTTTAATACTCACTCCCTATCAGAAGTATCACCTCCCCTTTCATTTTCCTGGAATGACCAATGGGGTATGTGGATGAAAAGAGAAAAGCATTATCTATGATCGCAGTCGGGCCAAACGTGCTTAACGAAGTGTGGAGGTCTTTAGTTCTTGTGATACATGTTTAATGAGCCGCATTAATATGAAAATAAGAAAGGCTAGCTCGCCTTGTCAGAGGGAAGGCGAGAAATTACTTCTTTATACTTTCGTATGTTAATACATTCGTATCAGATTTTTAGTCGGGTGGAAATTCAAAACTGCTCTTTTTTAAGAACGTAAAAATGTCAGGACGAGGTGAGATATTTCACACAGACTTAAATTTGGAGAGCAATTTCCATCTTTATGAAAGAATAATATTTCTTCTATAAAAATGATGGCAGAGTAGAAAGAAATTGATGTTTTTTTTTTATACTTTTATAGGTGAAAATTTTGACATTTTTTCAACAATTTACATTTGTTCAAAATCAATGGATAATATTTCGTAACAGTGTACTTTGTTTGTTCTAATTATTTTATTTCGTCTGAATACCAAAATTCGTTTAATTTAATCAATTTTATGTAATTTTTACAAAGTAATAATAATAATTTGCACAGTAATTTTTTGATTCAAATCAGAAATGTAGAATAAATATCAAGCGAAACTAAATTATGATAAAGGGTAGTGTCGGAAATGATTTCCTAAAACTCATGCTATAATTTGTTTAGTATGAAATATGATACGGCACGTTTTGAATTTTAAAAACATGTGATAGTTTAGTTTCAAAACATTAGTTTTTTTGTTGCAATATATAACACTTTGAACTCAGCACCTACTTATAAATATCTATTCAAAATCAAAAATCTTGTGACATAGCAATTTTTAAAATATTTATTATTAGATAGCACTTTGCAGCACTATTACTTTAATTTAAAACCATATAATAATCCAGCCACATATTTTTAAAATTATAATCTCTGATATAAAATTGAATAAAACATGTTTATTTTTTGGCAAAGATTACAATGTCATTTAATAATTTATGTTGATAATTATAGAATTTAAAAATGCCATCTGTTATTGTTACCATTATAAGGCGATATACTTTATTACTATTAATTATTTTTAATGCTAGATTTCATAATAATTGAATATAACTTTTTAAAAATAAGAAATATTAACTTCAACCTGAAATTTAATATATTTGATTCCTAATAAATACGATACTAATTTATGTTTTAAAACACCAAAAATTACAAAAAACGAAGGAAAGAAATTCCGAGAATGATGTTACTTTTCTGATTTGGTTTTGTTATAATAAATTTTTCATTATATCTTATAATCATACAACTAAATTTGTTAAACAATTTCTCAGTTTTCATTTTGGTGTTCAATTGTTAAGATTCAAGATGTACACTTTTAAATATGATTGTCTAATTTGTCTTCTAGGCATTTTTTTAGAATGATTCTATATTTTCATCACTTTTTTCGTTACAATCGTCTAATTTTATTTCACAATATTTTTATATATATTTTTATATACATATATCATAATATTTCTTTATAACTAAGATAAATAAAATTTATTATTTAATACAATACATTAGATAGTAATCCTTTTAAAAATATGTTTAAAATTAAAAAAATAAGAAAAAAAATTACATAGCGATCAATTGCGCTTATTTTTAAATGTAGCATTTTAGCTATGTAATTTTACTGAACAAAAATATTATACCAAAACCAGTGTAGATTAATAAATGAATTTTTGGCTGAAAGGAGGGACTCAGTTTTCCTCTTCCATTAAGAAAATTTTGATTAAGATATTCAACATGGCTCTGATTTTAAATATTTACCATTTATATACAATATTATAAATATTGAAATATCATTTGAATTGTGGTTACATGGATACATTATATGCATGGATTTGTATTATATGTTTAATTTTTATTTATACAAAGAATCAAGAAAATTTGACTAGTTTGATAATTTTCTTAATGTGTTAAATCAAATGGAAAAATTTGAAATAAAACATGGCAAAAGAACAACTTTTGAGAAAGACAAGAAATGGTGGAAATTTTGAAGGATTACAATATCTTTTTTTCAGTATTATTTAATAAAAAATATTACTTTCAAAGGAATAAATATTTTCTAGATAGCTTGAAGCTCTTCGTATATCATTATTCAGTTTTATTTTTCTTATAACGTTTTAATCCCAGAAACTATTATAGAAAGTTAATTCCTGATTTTAATGCATTAAAAAGTGTTTTTTGAAAATTGAAAAAATTCTTGACAACAATTACTTTAGAAATGTGTTTGAATAATAACTGATTTGCTTTCTCATTTTTACTATCAATTACATGTTTCTTATTTATTTTCTGTAAATGACTGAAATATTTATGCTGCAAAAATAGTTTTTTTTTCAATCACCTCAGGCAAAAATATATTTGTTTTAGCTGCTAGAACCATAGGGAACATAATTTTTTTTTTTAATTTCAAAGCTATAGATTTCACAATAAAATTTTATTAATGATTTTTCTGCTACTTTATAATAATGTTAAAAAAATCTAATGATCAATAATTGTACAGTGATAAAAAAATACTTAAATATTATAATAAATACAACAATGAAACTTTTTATTAGAGAAGATAAATTGATATTTTCAATGAATTCTATTTTAATTCTGATGACATCCATATCACTGACCATCCGCCCATAGGCTCAAGGATAAAGCTGAATGACCAGGCCACCGACACAGCAACACTGGCGAGAACTGTGATTGAATCTGAAAGCCCTTCCCCATCCACGGTACAACATTGCCCATGAGAAATACGCCCTGTCATTGATAAGTAACTTTCAAGAGTGGTGAGAACCTATCACCATACCATAAGCATTTCACTCTCATTCTTGAGGTTGCCCTCAATGGGATAGATCACTTGTATATTCATGTCTATATTTATAATTTTTTTAAATGAGGAAAAGTCTTTTCATTTTGAATTCCTTTTGAGTCCTTCAAAAAAACAATTATGGAATGAGGTTGTTCAAAATAGTATACTCTCATAGTCTTTTTTTTTAGGGGGGGGGGCTCAGATGACAATTGTATTTGCATTCAATCATTGTGAATTGGTCATTGCGAAGCTACATATCTTCAATTTACCTGCTTTTTTTCTTAAATAAAAAGAAATGAATTACTTTCCTGTGAATTGTGGTTTCTTTAAATTACGGATCTAGTAAGACATATTATCATTAGACAGGATCTAATTATTATGCATATAGAATAGCTGGAAATTTCTTTAGAAAGTATATATCTTTAAGTAGGGTGTTAATTTGATAATATGTAAATAGCTGTACAATTTTATTTCATTACATATCTTCTGTCTTGTTGAGTACATAATTATTTATTGTTAGCACTGTTGTTGCTTGTAAAACGATAAATAAACTGTTTATTGTTATTTATGACAATAAGGTAACTTTCATCTCTTCAGCGTATTGCATTATCTTATTTTACAAAGCTGTATATATTATTTATTTACATTCACTTTATATTCTTTGTATTTATGTATGCATTACTAACAGTATTATGTATTTTGTATTAATTATCATTTATACAAAGTTATTTATATAGTATTTAATTTATTATTATTATTTATGTATTATTTATTCATTATCTTTTATATATTACTGATTTACGTGCAGTTTGAGGGACAAGGCGAAGTTAGATACATATTTTTACTTTCCAACATAAGGATTAGGGCTTTTCGAACACTAATGAGCTCGATGGCTAAAAAATATAGACAAGTAAAGAGATAAAACTTGTTGAGCAGGTTTAACCCTTTAAAAGACAATTTTTATCTAGTCATGGTCTATTAAAATATTTTTAGAATTGCGATTAGCTTATGAAAAGTGATTTATTTAGCTAAGATAAATTTAATAATTATATATTTCAATTCAAATATGTTAAGTAGCAATCTATCTGTAAGTTTACATTTTTTTCTTGCATGCAAATACAATAATTCATGCATGCAATAGGGAAAACCATTGAAATTGCAATACCACGAATATGAAAACACAATATTACTGCAGCAACATGAAAATGCAATACAACAACAATATGGAAAAAACTATAAGTATATGCACGCATGAAGATTGTAAAGAAAAAATATCGGATGAAGAAAATATTCAGTACGATTGAATCAAAACATTTATTTGTGTTTATATAGATGATTGAAACATGAATTTTACAGATATGTTATTCAAATACCAATTATTGATGTACTGTAGTTTGAAAACAAACACATAATTATATATATGATTCTATCTGAATCTGAGTAATTAGATTGTTGCTTTTATCCTTTTTTAGTATGTTTCTTCTTAGCTAGTTAAACAGAAAATGTTATCTCTTTGGATCAATGCATGAATGCTGTATTAATTGTTCCTATATTAATCTTTCAAACTTTTTAATTGCACAATAATATCACAAGGAATTTTTAACATGTGTATACCAAATAACCGAATATTGTGTTGAAGTTCTAGATGAAAGAATATATTAATTTCCTTCAATAAATCTTACAAACCGTAGATTTATTTTTCTTTTATATCTTTTTAATGTAAATATATGATATTTTTGAGTATTCATAAGTCAGTGAAATTCAATTTATGTTTATGCTTATTTCAAAGAACATTAAATAGATGTGATATCTTCAAATATTTAAACAGCGTTCATGATACATTTTATTAAAATTATCAAAAATTATCTTCTTCTTTAAAATAAAAACATATTAAAATACTTATTAACCACTTCAGATTTGAAAAAAATAAATGCATATGAAACGGGCTGTATAATGTCATTCTATAATGAAAACTTCTTAAAGTTCCTTCAAGAGACAAATTACTATCCGAATTTCTCAATTCAAGCCCCCCCCCCTTTTCATATCTATGTTTTTACGAATCAATTGCATTGAAATGTCCCGCTATATATTATGCTATCAGTGCTCATATGCAGACACTCGAGATCCAAATTCTGAATTTCATCTGAAAAGAAAAGAGCCCTGACGCTTTTCCTGAATATGTAAATCAATTGATTTAGTGTAGTTTAAGGAAGAAATTTCGTGAGTCACATTATCATCGGTGCCGGGTGTTGAATATTTATTAGTCCGGCGCGGAACGCTAAGCGATGTGTGACGCCTCTACGCTACCGTTTATTTAATGATACGCTCCTTAAGAATGCAGGTTTTATTACGATTTTTGCTTCCTTTTAGGAGCGGGAGAGAGAAGGTGCTTAATTTTCCGTTATAAAATGGGTTCTGAATTTCACTTTTGCAGTTATCGCTGCATATTTTCGGAAGGAGAGCAAACCTATTTTTTTTTATCTTGGGTATCTTCTGTTCTTTGAATCTCTCTATGGATTCTTTGGAGAAGAAATTGATTTTGTATGGAGATACACGTTATCATACAATTTCAGTCTTTCGGTTACAAATTTTGATGCACGAAAATTTAATTTTCTAAAGCATGACACGGTTTAAGATAAAATTTCTTTTTGTTTGGCTGTTACTTTTTAAAGAAAACCACATTATTTAAACATTTTGAAGGGAAGAAAGAATTTTCCAAAATGATTTTGATATTTCTATTGAAAATTGTTTGAAATATCCAAGATCCTAAATTTAGTTTGGTATCTGAATAACTCATAAATTGCAACAAAGAAAATTTATAAAAGAAAAATAAAGTCCTAGGAAATGGATAAAGATAATTGCATGAAAAGATATTCAAAATAAAAGTTTTGAAGTATACAGGAATTAAAAATTGAACCTATTCATTTTTATAATTCCTTCTTTACAAAGTTTTAGTATATATTTCAATAGAGAAACACGAAAGAGTATGTAATAACAGTGTAAAGAGAAATTAATTCTATTTACTTTTGAAAAAAATTGAAATTTTTAAGTGTTTATCACCTTTTTTAAAAAGGTTTAAATAATGGTACTATAATTAAAAGTTGGTTAAGCAACCAATTTCATTTCTATCGTAAATACTTCTTTTTTTACAAAGGGATGGTAAAAATTAAATTTTCATATAGATTTCATTTATTTAAATCCTATAGAGAAAATTAACTTGAAGGCAGAATATTCATAAAATAACTATTAATAAATAAAAGATAAAATTTCGACATCTGTTCAATGCAATTTTTTAGTTAGCATTAAAATTTCAATACATTTAATGAACATATTCGTACAATTACGTTAAGTTTAAATAAGTTATTTGGATATTTAGTTACTGATGTAGAAGTTTGACATAATCAACTATTTGTACATTTTTTTATTGTATTGCTTCAAAAAGGTTACACTAATAGTCGATGCCATCTGAATAGCTGATTTATTTCTTCTTTGAGTAGTAATATATATATATATATATATAGATATAGATATAGATATAGATATTTGTGTGTGTGTGTACATTGGGAACAGTAAATAATTTATGTTTAGATTGTATTATTGTGTTTTAGTGTGAAGCTCATATTTAAATATCTGTTAATGCTAATATTTCAAATAATAAAATAATATATAATACTGAACAATGAATTATATTACTAAATACTATTATAAAGACTTTAAAAATCAGTTTTAGGTACTGTCTAGATTAACATCATACCGGGACCAAATAAAGTGCACAAAAAATTAAATTATTTTGAAGTTTAATACTTATTTTACTTATTTTAGTAAAATTTTCTTTTATATTGTGGAGAAAAGTATATAGTTGATTTATGTAGGATGATTACTTTTTTATAACTAAAATATTAAGAAGATTCTATTGTAGCACTGACAATTTAATTATACAACACACATCTAGATAACAAAGCCATATACTAGTGACAATCCCACCGGTGTCATTAATTTTTATTGACTTTTCCCTGTTGCTTTTTATATAGCTAAAACTTCAGAAAAGTGTATGCAGCCAATGAGTGCCTGCTAACATTTATTTATTCATGTTTATATACATTTTTTAAACGTTAATATGAAAATTTCGCAATCAACATAATTTTGTCCACGGGTAACATTATCCTTTGAAATTATCATTACATTAATAGGACTAATTAACAAACTCAAATGCTCCCTACATCAATTTTAATTTAAAAATACAAATAGCAAACAACTTCAGAGTTTTATATGCATATGATGCTTTGCTTCTCAGTTTTATATACATCTCTTATCTCTCTACACATAATATGAATTCTGTCTTAAAAGTAAGCATAATTTACAGAAGAAAATTTCTTACTCCATTATTCTAAAGGAATCTCGTATTGATATCTAATTTATGCATTATTATGAACAATGAAGCTCATTTAATCATTAAAAATGAATTAAACATAATCTTTAATTAAAAAATTAATTTAATTTTTAAAGAAATAACTGTGAATTAACATGTGCATTGTATTTTAATTTAATTATTTTGCTCATAAAATACATCTAAATTAATATTTTTAAAACATTTTATTTGTTAAATTAATTTATTAAAATATTTAGATCTTAGAAATGGCGTTATTATATGATTGATATTGGCAGGATGGAAAGAGTTAAAATAAAATGAAAATACAATCGTCTGATAGAGATTAATTCTTGTGATTTCAAGAAAATCAATGACGCATTTGAATATATTATAACTAATTATATAACAAATTGGTTTCAAAATAATAAATTTAATTTTTCAAAGAATTACTTTTTTCAACTTGCAGATTCAGATAATTAATTGGATGAAATAAGCTAGCTATTATTAGTGATAAGATTTATTTGTTCCGCATATTCAAGTCCATTGTCAGTTTCTTTATTAATCTACAATTTGTATTAATCTTCCTCAGTAAATAATTTATGTAGAATTATGACGCATGGTATCCAACAAGGTATGCAGCTTCTAGTATTTACAAATTTAGATAGAACACATCAAAGGAGCAGTTTAGTAATAGTTTAAACAGACTATGACGCTATATTCAGGGACTCAACACGTTCATACTCATTTTGACGTGTTCTATTTGAATTTGTAAATCCAAGATTCCTAACCACCTGTGGGACATCATGCATTTACTCTTGGTATATAAGTGATTTCAGTGAAGAGTATTTAAATAATGTTGTATATTAACAATTTAAATTTCTCAAAAGAATATTTTTACATATTTAGTAATCCAAGTTTACCTAAAACGGATTTAAAAATTTAATTTTCTTTATTATCATTGGAATGATTTTAAATTTTGCTTATAAGCTTGTTAATAAATTTTGTTTTTCGTAATTTATTTAAATTTTATTTCATTTTTATTCTAGCATCTATTAAGTATTTTTCGATGCTAAAAAAATTCAAAATTGATGTTCTTGGGAATAAATATTTTGTTTCAATGAAAGAAATTGATGAATATTTTCTTAACTTTCGTTACATTCCAATTGTTTTCCAAAAACAATGTTACACGGTATAATCAAATACAAATAACCTTTAATTAAATTTTAGGGATAAAATTATATTTATTGAATGAAGTAATTAACGAAATGCAAAATCAAACGAAAACCCAAACAAAAAACACAATTTAAATCTGAGAAATTAATTCTTCGGTCCAAAATAGATCCCACAAGTCTTACATGAAAAACTTGCAATTTTCTTTCCCATTTAAAATATTTATTCCTTTCACGTCTAAATCAGCAATGTAAATGAGAAGATTATTTGAACAAAGATACTAAAAAAATACTTTTTACACAAAATCCACGAAAGGCAAAAATGACTTCAGAAAAATGAAATAAAATCTTTTGAAGTCAGTAAATTCGCTTTAGAGGATCGATCTATTGTTAAAAACTAAACAAGTAAATCCATTCGTTCTTGAAAGTAATCGTATGTTTATCTTCCAATTTTTCTTGTCAGACTGATAACAAAGATAAACTTAACGTAATTGATATACTTGCAGAACACTTTTAGCTGCTCATTAACCTTCACAGAAGCGTTGACTTTGGATTATTTTAACCCCTATCAGGATATTTCCCTTCTGAAAGAGGAAACTGTTATTGATCTCTTTCGATGAAGGAATTTCCTTAATGAATAAAATGTATTTATGCTCTTATTTTTACATTTTGCGTTTACATTTATTCTGATTTTTTCGAGGTGTTTTGTTGGTGATTAATGACATTCTAGTTTTTTCTCAAGTATTGTTAATTTACAACTCTTAAAGGAATGAAATAAAATCGCCGAATTAAATTTTAAAAACTTCATAAATCTATTATTTGGGTTAAAAATTGGAATAATAGTTAGAGGAAATATACCATGTTGGCTCAATTGTCGTCTCTAATAATATTCTCATTTTTAGAAAAATAAACACAGAATACCAAGTTTTAACTTTGAGATTTTTTGCAATTTATATTTGTTCAATATAATTAGACTTTTATCAAAGCTAGAAGGTTGAGATATATCAGTATATGTAAAAAACAAAATTGCTTTCAAACACATTAATCACAAGCCGTTCGTTGTATCTCAGCATAGTTAAATTATATTTTGAATTTATAGAGAGTAATTTTGACGTTTCATTTAGTCAGATCAAGTCAATGTTGCAATGAAAACAATCAATTCAAATACGGAAAGAGAAGATTGTTTAGAACACTCTAAAGCAAAACTCATTTCTAATAAGAAGTATTGGTTGTTAATACAACGAGATTTCGGTAAGGATTTTTTTTTGACAAAGGTTGTTTAAATTACACACACACACACACACACACACACACACACACACACACACACACA
>JAPMOQ010041062.1:399430-413801 GCA_026543055.1 Argiope trifasciata | reverse complement strand
ATAAGGGATTTTTTCTGTGAGGCATCGGTGGACAATGGTCAAAAGTATTGACACCTCGTGACTCGAAAATAACCCGAAAATGAAGGCAAAAGAGACATACCGATTTAAACAGCAAAAGACAAAAACAAAGCAAAACATTAAAAAACATCAACACATGAAACAAATATATAAATAAAAAATAAAATTACATAAGAAAAATCCCAATTAATGACTCAAATTACGAAAATCAAAAGTGTACAGACCCAGCCGTCAACAACTGTTCTTCCTTTCCAATAATAATACTACAGTGTAACTAAAGATAAATGGGATTTATTAGCGCCATCTATTTCACTAATATTTCATTATTTCTTTTTTTATTAAAATATTGATATTGCAGTAGTTTTTGGGAAAATCATTATTGTTTAAATTTTTAATAAAACTATTTGTTGCTTTTATAAAAGAAATTTTGTTATTACAAATTGTTTTAATATTATTGAATTGTGAGAAGATTAAATTTTTGAAAATTTTAGAGTTAAGATAAGAGTTTAATTATATTAAATTTGAATTCATCTCTTTTATCATAAAAACCGACTATTGTTTTATCATTAGCAATTTCGATCCTCAAATCCAGATAAGTAGCTTCAAGATTATCTTTATTTGTTTCTGTTAAAGTTAATTTTTTAGGATAGCAGTTAGTAACAATAATGGTATTATCTAAGTTAATCAAAATTAAATCATCAATAAATCTCCATCCGTTTATTAAGTAATTATTAATTATTTTTTTTCTCGTAATAAAGTAGGAAAATGTTGGCTAAAGCACTTGAGAAAGCTGTACCCATTGGAATACCCTTAGCTTGTTTATAAAAATCAATACCATTGAAGACATGATTTTCGGCAATATTAAAATTGCATAAAACCAGCCAGTTATGTTTATTAATTACATTTTCATTTAAATATTCGTCATATTTATGAGTACAGACATTTATTAATTTCTCATGGGTCAGGTTTGTATATATATATATATATATATATATATATATATATATATAATAAAAAAGTTCAAATTATTTTTATGTTTGCTAAAATTCCTTACAGTAATCTCTGGAACAATGTATTTAAACAATGAAATAAAATTTTAAGACGCCGCTTTATAACATAGCATTTATTTGTAGTAATTTTTTGGAATCCTATGCTGTATTAAAAGTTAATTTGAAATTAACCTGAATACTTAAAATGTATTTGGATTAAAAAAATAAAACAAATGTATGTTTCCTATTTTAGATTTCCACATTTCAGATTATTTGCATTCAGATAGTTCTTTTCGAAGAAATTTCACAAAGTGTTTGGTTAAAGAAAAGAATTTTCTAAGTATTCTTAGTTTAATTTTTCTATTTTTTTTCAAAATTTGACACTTCTCTCTATCTATCTCCAACGGCTTGAATAATATAAAAAAGAAAAACTATAACAAACTTTTTAAATTAAGAAAATTCTGAATCGCTTTTTTTACAACTGATTTCTTCCTTCTACACTTTATAAAGTAAGAAGAACTGACGGATATTTTTTTTATCGTCCTTTCTTAAATTATGGAATAATGGGGATTTAGGAAGCATTAAGGGAGGAGTTCGTTTCTTTAAAAAAATGGTATAATGATATGTGTGAAATGATATATGATGTTCTCGTAAGAGATCAAATTTTGTTAATAATGCGTTATTTAACAGCATGAGCTGCAGAATGCAATATAATTTTCACAATGCTTTGGAAAAATGAATTTTAAAATGCTGTGAATTCAAGTTTTTTTATATTTTTTATCCATTTGAATAAAATAGATTAAAACTGTTATTCTTTGAAGAATAAATAATATTTATCGCAAATAGAGATAGAAAATAAAGGGACTTCGCAAATATAAATAGTAAGAAAATCTCATAAATTATTGGTATTGATTGGTATTTTTTAAACGGAAATATTGACTCATGACAATTCATAAAAAGTTTCAATTACTCTTCTATTCTACTTCTCTGCTTTTAGCACATAAATGGAAAGAACCGCTTTGTCTTATGTAAAAACGTATCGAATGCAGAACGTCTGGACCAAAAACTACAGTATAAACATTTGGATGCAGTATAAGTATACATTTTAACTTGGATACTATGTATCTGTATTGACAATCTTGAAATAGTCTTTATGTAAAGTTCAAAGACTTCCCTAAAATCCTTCTCTGCACTCCACGAGCTTTGAGAGTCGCATTGATCTGTTTGTAAATCCCCACTTTGGAACCGGACTCTTTCAAGTTCATGACCAGATTCCTTCGATTAACCGTCTTGCAAGCGGGTCTGATGCACGTTAAATCTGCCTTTTCCAAATGATCTACCACTGGTGAGCAGCTGGGGCTGCCAGCTCAGATGTTGTCCTCCTCATCTGACAGAAACTCAAAATAGCCTTCGTATTGCTTTAAAGCGGGGCGTTAACTAAACTAACTCCATCTTTGGAGCACATGTGGTAGCACTGAAACAACGGTCTAAATCAAGCAAACATTTTAACGTAATGACACTTTTAGTAACTCATTTTTATCATCAACTTATTCAAACGGTCTCTGCATCCTGAAACAAAATAATCTTTAGGTATATATTTTAAGAATCAGTTTTTTCATTCAGTTTGGGGAAAATTGCTTATGCTAGCAGTCAAATGAATATCTAAAATAAGCATTTTTCATAGGTATAGATGGAAAATTCACTGATTTAAATTTCTAAAACACTTATTTAAGGCTTCTACAAATGCTTCTGGCCGAGATATCAGATATATTTATATGATATTTCAATTAAATATCCCTGAGCATTACTCTCTGCTTTTCCATTCACCGAGAATTTAATTAAAACTGCTCATTTCTGATTTAAAAAATAATTATTCGAAATATTTCTACACGAATATGTTATCAATTATTGGCAATTATTAATTTCGAATCAGATGACTTAAGTCTGTCGTTATACATTCATTTGTTTCATTAAAGTTTTTCTACCATTTTTCATCCTTCACGTAATTAAAATTGATGTTTTTCTTCAGCACCTTTTCAAGGAAAGATCAGCATCAGCACCAATAGTGCTAATTAAAAAACGTAGCCAAGTCCCAATGATAATTCCGATATGTAAGTCATTAAGAAAAAAAAAGCAGAAGCAGCGAACCGGAAGTTTAAAAATTGTTTTCCTTCCTCTTCCCAGAGATTCATAACTTAAGTAAAAATGCAGCAACAAAGAATTAAGACCTTGATGAAAAAAAAATCAAATCAAAACGAAAAAAAAAAAACTTCCTGTTTTTCCATTAAACAAAGCTCTGACGCGTGGTCTTAATTCAGTTTTTTTTTTCTGTTTTTTTTTATTATTCGTTTTGATCCTTAGAAAACATTTTTCTTCCCAAGAAAACAGAATGGAATTCTTTTGGGAATTAAAAAAATGAACAATGTCATCAGTTAAGCTCTTGTCCTTTGCGTGGCGTAGCTAATGAAAATTTATTAATAGATATTTAAAAAAAAATGCGAAGTCCAGATTTTTTCATGATCAAAAAGTCCCATGTGATGGAACTGTAAAGTGTGTCACCCATTGTTTTCTGTGCTCTAAATCGTTTTTTGATTCGTCGACATATTGTACATTTTTTTTTCATAATCGTCTCATAAGTCGATGAATAGCATCGATCCATTAGCAGATTAATTAATAAACTTAAATTTGAAATCTTTCTTCAGTAATAAAAATATTAGGGCATTAAAAACACAATGATAATTCATTTATTCCTTACTTATCAATATGTTTGAATTTTAATGATTATTTTTAAAATAATAAGTAGAGCTTGTGGAAGAATATTCTAGTGATTTTTTTTTCATTTTAAGGAAATCAGATTTAATTGATAAAACACTGAATGCTCTAATTTGAAGGACTATTATGATTAATGCCCTGTTATTACCTTTAAATATTTGGTAACAAAAAAATTTATATTCTGTTCATAATTGTAGTAAAGTAAATTTAGATAATTGCAATATATGGCATTCCTTTTATAATGAAATAATTAACATTCATTTTATAATTCAGCAAAAAGCAGTCATAATAAAGGGTAAAAGAAAATTTTACTTTGTGATTATAGAAAAATATTTTAAATTGTATTTCGTATTTAAGTATATAACAATTAGTTAGATTTAACTTTAGGAAAAAAAATTGACGAAATAATTATAAAAATAAAATAATTGTGTATATATAAATCCTGTATTTCTTTTCGATATAAATTCCATTTCTGATTTATTTTTCTTTTTAATGTATTTTTTCCCTGTAACCTCTAATGCATCTGATTAAATCTTGTAACATTTTTCGTTTATATTTTCTTAGATCATTTTCAAACTTTCCCTGATTAATAAAGGAGTTTTGACATTGATTTCAGGTTCTATGGTTGATTTTCTTGATATTACTTTGCTTATATCAGGAATAGAGCAATATGTCTTCCATAGGGAATTATTGTTTGAAGATGTAGGAACTCGGCCGACAGATGAAAAGTGCATAATGATGACCTCTAACTTCCACCAAATTTTTATTTAATTTCCAAATGAGAAGCTTGTTGTACGTGTGCATAATATAGAAAATATTTTCGGAATCCTTAAAGGAAAATGTTTTTTTTTCTATTTAGTCTACACATCTGGTTGTCAGTTTTGAAATAAGTAATTATTTTTACTATTGAAAATTTTATTTCTTTAATTAGAGCTAAATAAAATCTAGCTACAGTTAAAAAAAATCACAGATGCATGATATTGCCATCAAATTATAAACCACTGAATTTAACGCTCAATCATTTTACATCTATTGAAAAAAAAAAAAAAAACTGATTTACAGCTCATAATGACAGTAGGACCTAATGATGCAATGAGTTGAATTTCTTTCTATGAGGGTATTTTAACTACTTTTTTATTTTATAATGTAAAGTTTATTTCATTCTAAGATAATGGGGATTTAAACCCCATTAACTTCTTTCACATCCCCGTGTTGAGAGTCTTAGAGTGCATTAAATTTATATATATGCATTAGTTTCGTGAATCGAATGTTCTCTCCTGAAATAGACAAAAGAAAATAAAGAGAAAATCTGCCAATTGAATATCTACATTTACAGAATATAAAAGTTTACAAACTAGTAAGAAATTCTTTTCACTTTCTTTTTTCAAAAATTCTCGATTCTCAACTTGTAGAATAGATGTAGAGGAATCTGATTCACTCAAAAATGTAGTACAGAAAATGGTATGAACATACATTAGCATACGCAGAAAGAACAAGAAATAAAATATCATAGTTGAAGAGTTAATGTATTTTTAATGCATCAAAAATTGCGTTGTTAGCCATAAAAAATGCATAAAGGTAATAAATATGGTATTCTGTGTTCCATGAACTTAGATGTGACCCTCACATCATCAAGTCGTGGAGGCCAGGGCAATCTATAACATCCCAACATTGCCTAAAATTTAATGTAATTACTGAGAAGCATGCAATCTGTTTCTCTTTTCTGTAGACGTGTATATAATACATATCCAAAGATTTGTGAGGTATCATATAGTTTTTTATGGCCTCTGGCTGTTATAGGTTTAAAATGCTTCAATCATTACATTACTAAAGAAGATAAGACACTGAATCTGCAATGCTTCTAAATAGGTTAGGCTCTTGAATAGAATAGTCTTCTTGTTAGGCTCAAGAACAGGATTTGCACTTGTCAAAGAGGATCACAAGTATGATTCAATTAAATGATCCTTTCCAAAAAGTAACCAAGAAATCTGCATGGAATGTTTCTTCTCTGCACTATTTCATACACGATGAGGGTTCTTCAACACTCATATATGTTCTTTCGATACTTAGTTATTCACATCCTTATTAAGAAACAGTCCATCTACAACAATGACAAAAACTGAAGAAAAAATGGGGTGTGTCCACCAATATTTCTGATGAATCCATGCAATGCAGTTTGACTTGCCCGGGAAGCCTTTCAGACCTAGTATTAATATATAATTTCGGCTGTTGGAAGTTCGTAAACTATTAATTTGAATATTCATCTTCATAACATTTTATGTTATTCAAGGATAAGTTATTCTTAATTATCAAAATAAAAAAGTATGAAGAAAGAAAAATCTGTTGTCTATCCGAATAGTAATATTTGAAAAATTTAAAATCCATAAAATAGCACATGTAAAATAGTACGATGAAAATAGATGATATTCATGTAAACAAGTTAAATATAAAGATATTAGGTAAGATAAAAATCATTAAGTTGAAAAATCCTTTACGAGCAAGTAAGTGGAATACTCGCATTTTTTTCGACACAAACGTAATGAATGGAAATAGGTGCCTATGATAAGAAAAAAAGTAGGATTTCTTCTGTATCTGAAAGCATCCGGACTAACAAAGCGCTTTTCGTCTTTATAAAAAATGGTTAAAAACCAAAAATCGGTCGACATCTGTTTTGAAGGAAAACCCATCAAAAAAGCTATATTACATTCTCTGAAAAAAGTGAAAAAAAAAAAAAAGAATAGATAGGAATGGTATCATATGTCAGGATATATGCTTGGCGAACTAGTCCATCGAGCATCGATGTGTATCGGGAGGATTTTGAGAAACGAAACGTCTTACCTATAAATATTTACGTGTACCTTGGCCGGCCAGGTGCGACATTTTGCTTTGGAGGCATAACTCCAGTAAGCCGTGTCCTACCAAGTGATAGATGAGCAAATGGAAGGATTATCTGGAAATCGGATTAGCCCTTCGTCTCGCCTGACAAATCGCCAAAAAGTGTCATTCCGAACTGAAATTTGGCGAGGGCTAATGCCCCGGAGATGCTCGCTGGAACGGAAGTAAATAAATAAATGGAAAGGGGGAACGAAAATATCGTGTTTCGCTTAAGTGCAGTATAATTCGGTATGGGGAGTAAACAAGTAAAAGGAACGAAAAGCTTCTAGAGATAAAATTCACCGCTAAGCCGTTGCAGTCTGGGGCGAAAAAAGGATTTTCTGTTTTTCTGCTGGACATCAGAAAAAGGGACAACTTTTTTCCGTCTTTTATTTTCTCCCGATTGTCTAGCCAGCCCAAGATAAATGCTGCTATGTATAGTGAGGGTTGAATTGATTATGCCTTTTTTGTATAGTACTGATCTGATTGAATGTTTGAAACATTATTACAAAATTACTGCCCGTGTTATTTTATTTCGATTTTGGCAAAGATAGACTAATTTTTCTATGCTATATATTTTTTATTTGTAAAAAAATCATCAATGGTTATTTTTTTGGCATATAGACGAGAAGAATAAGATATTTAATCTTGAAATTTCTCTTTTTTTTTCTAAGAATGAAATAATGTTGTTTTCTTTATACCACTTAAAAAGTTCCAATATACTTTACTAAAAATATTATTTTTTTCTTACATTTTCTAAAAAGTCAGAGAGACATTTTCGAATTTATGAAACAGCCATATTTATAATTTATCATTCGATATGATATTGTAAGCAATTTTTAACCAGAATATATTCGTCCATACTTTGTATCAACAATGTACAAAATACTACATATTGGTTTGTATAATTCTAGATACAATAAAGAACATATTTTTTTTTGTTTATACAGTGAAATGTATTAATACAATTTTGTTGCTTTACAAAAAATAAAATTTTAAATTTCACAGCAAAAGATACGATGGATAATGTACAACTTCTTTTTTTAATAATTATTTACTCTTTTTCTTCTGGCGATAGAAAATATTGTCGCTAACTTTTAAATACATATTTAAAAAGTTATTTCAGTTACAGGATTGTTTAAAAATCTGTTTTTCTATTTAATAATAATGCTATTATGCTAATAAGGGCAAACGAAATTCAAGCTAAAAATCACAATCTCTCTTTAAAATGCACTTTGTTATTTGAATGAGGCAAAATCTAAAAGAAAAGAAATTAAAATTAATAGCAAAATAAAGTACTTTTAGTTTATTCCCTGTAAAATTATTTAAGAATGACATCGGTGTTAGATGAAGAATTATGCTATGAAATTTTACTTTAAACTCGAAGATCAAAATTTGAGAAATCCTATTCATCGAAATAGGCAAACCTGCATAGCAACCGGTGCATGTTATATACCTTCTGATCCAAACAACATGGTGTGTATGAAAGTTTTGTAGAGAGGTGAATATATATATCTCTCTCCCTCTGTCTCTCTTTCTATTTGAAAAAATATCTTATAACTTTAAACGGGCAATTCTTCTTTATATATAAATATATTTCGTGTATCTCGAAAACGATTCTAACGATTTGGATCAAATTTTATATTTGATAAGGCTTTGCTTTTTAAGTTTATCTATGTAGATATGTCTCTTGAAATAATTCAAGTTTACACACACAATGACACACACAAAAAATACCTTTTACAAAAATTAATTGTTAGAGCCTTTTTCTCTCTGCGCTGATGCTGACAATGTTCTATATCACTATCTCGTAAATTTATGTGGTACAAGCATTACTGCCATAGGTAAGTTGAAAAACATTCATATGTAATTAGTATATGATTATATCTAATTATTTTTGCCGAAACTGCACGACTTCACAAAAAAAAAAAAAAGCAGAGTGAAGCTTGGTTTTGAAAGTATTAAAATTTAAGCATACGAGGCAGATTTTCATCAAATTTGGAGGTATTCAAATTGATATGAATCCAATATCGATTATATAAGAATATTTTTCAATCTTCCTATGTCAGTAATGTTAGTACGATAAAAATGTACGAAATAACATGAGAGTAATACTACGAGAAAAATAAAATTGTCAGCATAACAGCAGATAGAAAAAGGATAGTCAGCTATCAAGAAGGTTTTTTTTGTATGAATAAAATTGAATTTTTTTTCAGGACAGTCATTTATATAGATAACTTAACAAATCTTATCTTAATATAAAATTTGATTTAAATCGTCAGAGCTGTTTCCGAGATCTAGGAAATAAATTTAGACATGTACAAGTATAGCTTGTTTCAAATTAAAAGATTCTGATTCTAGCTAAGGTATTCCGATGGAGGTCTCAATACTTTCAAAAGGGTAATATAATAATACTAAACTAAGCTAAACTAAATCAACTAAAATAATGAAATTTAAGTACCTTCCATTAGTAGTAAGAAAAGTAAATGCTAAAAAATACTTCCCAAATATCGAGAAATCTATTTTTCAACGATGTCCTGCAGCAAGAAAGTAGCCCTAAATATATCTCCGACAAAATCCAGAAAATTTTGTAAATATTTAGTACGTGCATAAACATTCTTAAATCGATACAGTTATAAGGTACTCCCTCCCATCTTCTCGTTTCTGGAAAAAAATTCCAAAAAGCGATCCACTCTTAAAGCTATTTACCTTAGGCTCAACTCTGTCTAGTGCTTAGATTTATTTGAGTCTCAATATGTATGAATTTTTTTTATTCTTTGAAAAAACCCATTGCTTCCGCAGAAAGATAAGGTCTTAGTGGCAGCATGGAGAGACTACTTTTTTGCACACGTAATGAACACGCAAACACACAGAACTCCAGCCCATTCTCCAGGCGGTCCATCAATGGGTAAAATATAATCCCTTTATTACAGCTCCAAAACGTGCCCCATTTAATAGAAACTCCACTTTAGCCTTTTCTTTGCTTTTTTATTACTTCCCAGAAATGCTCTTCTTCAAGGAATGACAAGAGAAATGTCTGGGAAATAGAAGCAGCGTGTTCTTTTTGGAATAGAGGCCAGCAAGAATATAAGAAAAGAAAGGGGGATGAATAAAAAAAGTATCCGGGCGTGAAGAAAAGGATACAGATAATATTATATCCACAGCGATGGCAACAAAGCATGGACGGCGGAGTGTGGCAGGAGTGGGTGTGCTTTTGCAACACATTCTATTGCTGGCGACGGCGGTTTTCAGCATCTCGCTTATTCTGCCATTTTGGAGACACAATGAAGCGCGTCTTGGGGACAATAGATAAGTTTGGACAAGGTGCTAAAACTACACTTTTCTCCCTGATTGCATCAGAAGAAGTTGAAGAAGGGCACGTCGAGGACATCTTGCTGTAATTGGTCATACAAGCGTTAACATAGAATTTTTTGATGAGTCGGGGAGCTTGTGTGGAACTCCACATGGGATTTAACTATCCATTGTGGATTTTGGTATTTTTCTGTTCTTGTTATAAGTATTTACTTCATTGAGTATTATTTAATTTCTTGTAACATAAAAGTTTTTTCAGGTTTTATCCTTTTTAATTTCTTTTATGGTATTTAAATATTTAATTTTATATGAAATATATATATCTGGTTGAAAAATGAAATGAAATCTACTGAACAGAATAGCAATTACTGTTATTATTTGTTGATTATTAATTGGTGTTTTATGACTCTAAATATTTAAAACTGATTTTTTATGAAACTACATTTTCCTGAAAAAATAAAGCATATTTTATGCAGCTGGTTATATTTTTATTCCATTTAGAAAATGTTAATGCCAAAATTTAAAACTGTTCTTTAATTTTGACAAAGGTTTCTTGTTTCAAAAAATGAATTAAATGATATTTAAATTTTATCTATTGTCATTAGTTACGTATATGTCAGTTACTTGGGTAGAATTCTGTAGATAGAATTCTTATTCGTAATTCTACCTATAGTCGCATTCGAAGTAATTCATCTACATATTTTCATATTTAGATGGTAGTAAAGAAACTAGAATTTAAATGAATTTAAAGAATTTAACTTTCTTTCAAATCTAGAAACCGAATATTTTGAGTAATAAAAGAAATGTGGACTTATGTGTTTTATATCTATTTAAAAAATGCATCAAAGAATGCTTTTAAGTTCTTTAAAGAAAATGTTCTTACTTATGGTATTTTAAAACATAAACGCATTCAGACCAAGTAAATAAAGCGGTATATTGAACATAGAAAATAGAACCCACAATTTACAACGCTAGAAATATCATCCATCAAATAAACCCCATTTCCTTGATGCAGTGGTTCATTTGAGTAAGATAATAAAAATAAAAATATCATTTTTGGCCAATTTTAGCAGTTTAAACATCTCTTTTTGTTAATAATTTTAGGGTCTCAAAAATAGTTTATTAAATGTGATAGGTAGAACCTAAAAACTGTATAAAAATTGTGAAATCAAAATTTTTTCAGCATGTTTATTGACTCAAAAAAGTTTTATTTGGATTTATATGCGTATGTGGGTTTATATGCTTAAACAATGTAATTTTTCTATAATTTAAAAAAATTCCATTAATATTATCGCCTATTATTGAGTGGAATTTGACACTGTACCCCATAAAGGGTTACAGATCTAATTAATATCGCTAAATATGTATTTTTAAACAATTTATATATTTTTTCGTTCGATAAAATGACTGTGTATTCTATTGTTTATTTAATCTAACTCGTTACTTGGAAAAACTACAGAAGATAATCTATAGAAAATAAGTCTATTGTGGTAATCACAAATATCGAAAGACACTCGCTATTTCTTTCCTAAAATTTAATAAAATTTCAAAAAATATATACTTGTAATTTTTTACACTATTCAACAATGATCAAATTAAAACCAAAAGAATTTTATAAAATATTTCAAGTCATATTCAAACATTCACTTTTTCAGAAATTTTATTTCTACATTAAATTTGTCATCTCTTTTACTTTATTTCTGCTAATAATGATCTTATATTCTAATGTAATTTTGAAATTATTTAACAACTGTACTTGAATAAAATAAATAGCATATACTCTAATCAATGGCATTTATCACCTTGGTGAAAAAGATTGGAAATTTTTATAAAATAAATTTTTCTATATATCTAACAAATCTAGTTATTAAGCCAATTATATATTATATATCAGGAATGGCTATCCCAACTTCTGCACTTAAGAATATGGGGCCCTAAATTTGATTTTTAATGTAACTCTTTACACATGAAATTTAAAAGACAATTTGACATAACTATGATTGAATTGAATCTATGTTAGCTTCTAATAAACAGCGTTTTAATGTAAAATAAAAAATAATTTATATAATGGATGGTTCTAAAATTATGGTATCAGTCACCAAATATGAACAAAAGAAAATTCATGATTAGAGTATGAACTAAATAATTTACTACCAATAATTTCCAAGAAAAATTAAATGAAGAAGGCCATTACATACAGAGTGATTATAATTAAATTTCCCCTACAAACAATATCATACAACGCAAATACGTGAAACCATTGCCACGAAATTTGGTGCATAAACTATACAAAAGTCTGTCTGTCAAAGACGATACAGACATAGACTATACAATGTAGACTATATATGCACATAGACTGTACAGAATTTAGGAAAAAAAGGCTCCAATATCAGATGATAATTTTTCTCAAAAAACATTAATTTTAACACAATAAACGACCAAAACAGAATACAGAATTAATATTAAAATTAATTGACTAGTTTCTGATCATTTTGTTATCAAAAGATATTAATAAAGGTAAGGAAAAAAGAATAAAACTTTGTTTCAGAAAAAAAATTTAAATAATTCAATTTGCAAGCATGAAAAATCTCAACATATTCTTTTAGCTTTTCCTGGTTTTGTATTTTAGTACTCATAATTCTTGTTTTGGATTGTTAATACTAATTCTACATTCCGTTTTGATTGTGCATTGTGGTAAATTTAATGTGTTTTTGCATTAAAGGCGCCACCTATTGGACATTTTGGAACAGTTTTTTTCGAAACACTGTGAGTGCAACTCGTGTACAGTCTAGTCACGAAATTTCGTTGCAATCTTTTCATTCGTTTCCGTTGTGGAATGCTGTTTATAGGGGGAGTTTAATTGTAACCCCCCTGCAAATTATATAAAAATGCAAGAATGGATTGTTATAACTGTTTAAATTGAAAATTCATTTGAATTTTATTTTATTTCATTTTAATTTTAATGCTATTGTAGATTCAAATGAACATGAAAACAGAAGAAATTATTTATATATATACACTGATGGAAAAGAATCCCAACTCTAGGAAGGAGCTGTGCTAGATAAGCGAAATTTGGTAGGCGTGTTTATACATCTGAAATATGACGTCGATTCAAATTTCGAGCTATGCACGTAAGTGTGGCGCTAGTAGCGACACTATGAACATGCAAATGAGGTTTGCTTTAAATAAGCGCTGTAAGGTTCGTAATCGTTGTTTACAGTTGAGATTTGACGTAGCGGGTTAATGTTAGACAAGGATGCCTCTGAGAGGACGAAGGAGCCATTATGAACAGCTCATTGAGTTTAAACGAGGTCGTGGTGTAGGGCCACGAGAAGGTGGGTTTTCTTTCCGCGATATTGCTGAAAGACTTGGCAGGAATGTATCCATTGTGCATGAGTATTGGTGGCAGTGGTCAAGGGAAGGTACTGCCTCAAGAAGACCAGGTACCAGGCGGCCACGTGGTACTACTGAGAGGGAAGACCGTCGTATTCGGCGTATGGCTGTGGATAATCGTACTGCGTCTGCAGCTGAAATTCGAGCGGCAGTTGGCACCACAGTGATACAACGAACTATTACAAATCGGTTACTTCAAAGACAGCTCCGAACCAGATGCCTTGTACAGTGCATTCCACTGACTCCAAACCACTGCCGTTTGCGACGTGAGTGGTGTCAACTAGAACTCATTGGAGGACGGAGTGGAGATCTGTTGTGTTTTCTGGTGAAAGCCGGTTCTGCCTTGGTCGCAGTGATAGCCGTTTGTTGGTTAGTAGGAGGCCAGGTGAACGCCTTCTAGTGACCTGTCTCCGGCCTAGACACACAGGGCCTACTCCAGGAGTTATGGTTTGAGGAGCAATTTCGTATGACAGCAGGAGCACTCTCGTGGTTATCCCACGCACCCTGACTGCAAATTTGTACGTCAGTCTAGTGATACAATCTGTTGTGCTGCCATTCATGAACAGCATTCAAGGGGGTGTTTTCCAACAGGATAACGCTCGCCCTCATACCGCTGTTGTAACCCAACATGTTCTACTGAGTGTCGACATGTTGCCTTGGCCTGTTAAATCACCAGATCTTTCTCCAATCGAGCACGTATGGGACATCATTGGACGACAACTCCAGCGTCATTCACAACCAGCATTAACCGTCCCTGCATTGACCACCCAAGTGCAACAGGCATAGAACTCCATCCCCCAAACTGATATCCGAACACCTGTACGACACAATGCATGCACGTTTGCATGCTTGCATTCAAAATTCTGGCGGTTACACCGGTTACTAATGCACCAACATTTCACATTTGAAATGGCTCTTCTCACCAATGGCTCTACCTGTGATCTTGAAACTTTAATCAATTAAATATGTTACCTAGACAAATGTATTCCTAAAATTTCATTACTGTACAAAAA